>PNEQ01071274.1:0-53800 GCA_003012365.1 Medauroidea extradentata
TGGTAGAACAGTGACTCCTCCAGTAAAACTAAACCTGTAATTTATCAAGATCTCAAGTAAGGCTTTACCAGCCCATGGTAAGGTAGTAATGAAGGATGGGTTGTAAGTGGCTAACTGTCAAGATCAGAGTGCTAATAGTTCTATATTGTAAGTGTGAAAGACCTATCAGAGTGAACTGGCTCATTGGAAGGGGAGGATGCCGTGTGTGTGGTCATGCGTGTAGGTCGGACAGTCTATGGCAACATGGCCGACGTGTGTAAACATTTTCTAGTAGCTCGTACCAGATGTATGTGTGTTGTATGTTGTGGACGAGTAAACGTATTTCTAACATAACGTCAGTCGTAGTTATTACTGCATTAGTTGATCCCACAGTATTGACAATGATTACGCAACTTTTGTTGCTTATTTTATTTGTGATGTTCTTTGACTTTCTTTTAACACTACGGACTCAAGCATTTTTTAAAATAAATTTTTACTATAAATTTCCTTAACTTATTTTACCATAGGCAAAGAATGTAATTTTAATTACTTTATCCAAATTTTCTTTGCATGGTTGTACTGTGATTCCCTCAGCATTATTTTATTTGAATAATTTTACCAGATGTCCTAAATATGTATTTCAATCAATTCGTCAACATGTTTTCAGTGATAATTTTTAATTTTTTGTTGTAAAGTGCAAGGAAGAAGGTGACAAAGCAGTGAAATTCTCAAATAAAATTTACTATGGGTTCTGAGAATGTCATTAGACAAAGGTTCTACTGTAATTAAGCAAAAGATATTGTCAACAAGTGTAGGTAAAGAATTGATAAATAATAGCAATGACAATAACATTTTTAAGTTTACGGACAACAAAGAAAACAAATATTGCTACGAAAGCAATTAGATAGCTGTAGACAAAATGAGGCAGAAAACAGTGGTTTCTTGTGACAATCTATAGTTGAACAGAGACAAATTGTTTTAAACTTAGTATGATTCAAATCTTTTCATCGTCCACTCTTGGTCGTGGACACACACTCTTGTAGCGGTTTTTATATAGTCGCCCACTCAAACTGTATAATCCTAGATCTGGCCACAGCACAAGAGCTAGTTTTGTACACCTTTTGCTGTGGCTCCTAGACACCACAACTTCCCTCCACTGTTCTTCTTTAAGTATCACGCCACCTCCCAGCTCAACCTTAACAAAATATAACAATTGTTACAGGACTTCAAAATCACAGCTTCTTAAAAACAAACATAGCACATCTGCAAGACCACAACTAAGTTAATAAGAAAATTAACAAGTTTTCAGCTGGAAAACTTAAGGTTCGGTTTCAGTTACCACATTTCAGTAATATATCTTCTCAATTTTTTAAAAATTGTATATACCTTCCACTACAGTACAGACATTGTGATTCAGTAGTGTTTGACATATGATTATACCACAATCAGTATAACCAACATATTCGTAATTTGCTAATCATACATTACCACTGCAAAGACCATGTGTATAAAGTAGCACATGTAATAGAATTTGGGGTGTAAAAGCATAACTAACAGTTTTCTTTGTAAAATAACTTTTAAAAATGTACAGTCACTTGATGTAACTTTGTACCATTCTGGGGTAACATTGTACCAGGCATTTTATTTTATATAATAGCATTGTGGTATTCAATCACTATGCAAACTTCAAGATTAACAAATTAAATCATCTAGAACACAGCTGTAATTTTTTAATCCTGAAATACTTCATTTGAATTTAAACTATGCTGGTGTTATATAGTTGCCCTGACCAGTACAAAGTTACCCCAAATGACTGTAGTGTCTCACCTCAGCGAAATCTGCTGGTTTAATTATCATTTTTCAGGGCCACGTCCACGAGAAAAGAAAGAAGGGGAAAAAAGTACTTTGACTTATCACAAGCCTGATAGTCTTTGACAGTATCGTATATTGCATAAGTTGGATAAAGGGACTGCATTGGTATTGTACTTACATCACCATTTTCTTTTGAACTGAATGGACTGGAAAACGAGTCTCCATTTGGTCACTTGCATTCACCTGCAAAGCAAATAGATTAAAAATACAATTTATATTTGTTACTAATGGTGAAATCCAGTTATACTATACAAGAAAAATAAGTAAATTGTCAACTCTGTACTAAACACTTTATGACAATAGTATAATTCAACATAGTTTTCACATTTGATTGGTGGACAACACCAGCTAACACAATCCGAGTAAGAGTGGCCCTTGTTTGCACTTTGAATATTGTACACTGCAACCCCTTTTTACACGTCTCAAGGGACCTACAAAAATTATGGTAAAATTCAGGAAAGTGTAAGAAGAGGGAAATTTCTAATGTACAAGTGGTGTAAAATGTGGGAAAGTGTAAAAATGAAGGGAATGGGGGTAAAATGG
This sequence comes from Medauroidea extradentata, assembly GCA_003012365.1. NCBI lineage: Eukaryota > Metazoa > Arthropoda > Insecta > Phasmatodea > Phasmatidae > Medauroidea > Medauroidea extradentata. The sequence continues at coordinate 2,395 of PNEQ01071274.1, forward strand.
GGTTCTACTGTATTTACAGCGAGTGTAACACATGCCCGAGTGATAACACCCCCTTAATGGACAACTTGAAATAAGGTGGAGCTTCAGTCTGATGTGGGATAAAATTCCTATCTCCATGAATACCACAACTAAACATAACCATCATACATGAGTCTGGCTTCACGTGTCCCGGATGAGATGTATGCAAAGAAAATTGATTATTTGTTTGGAATATCCCGTATTTCCAGGTAAACATTGATCTTATGCACAAAATGAAACTAATATTTTTTACACTTGCATGCAAGTCTATATGAGTGCACAAAATTTTTGTGAACAAGCTTTGTTTCCCACAGCAATCTGTCCCTTCGGTGTGACGTCAAGAGGGTGTTTACCCCAAGTCATCCGTTGTAACATAATTTTAAAGTTCAGAAATAAGAATTTGTGCATAGCACCCACAGAATTACCCCATTAAAAATTTTAATAAGAAAATAAGACAAAAAATCCTGTGTAAAGTTTCCTCAACTTGAATGCCTATCATGAGGACTTCACTTGAGAACATTTTCAGATAAAAACATGGTTAAGAACTTTATTCAGTAATAAATTTCTTTAAAAGTAAAACAACTCAGAGAGGAAAAGAGTATAAAATTCAATTGACAGTAACTTAGTATTAGTTATGAAACCACCAGATTTGGTCAAAGCCTTAAGAAATGAACTTAAAATAAAAATGTATTTAAGTTGCATAATTTTTCCATCACGACATTTGGTGTTTAACAGAGCACAGTCAGGAGGGATGTTATCTATGTTAAGCGGCATGTTTCTTACAGCACAGCACTCACAAAGTAAATTGCAACATGGGCGATTTTCCTTACATTTTCAATTTTCTGACCCGAATATTTCACGGTTCCTCAAAAAAAGTCGTAAATTACCATTGCTATGCCACGTCGCGTATCGAACTGCATAGGTGAGATAAGGACACGTGGAGTAGTGTGAGAGGGAAGTTCAGGCAGGACAGAGCACGGAGAAGTGAGGGGGAGCAGGAGGAGATAAGGCAGCATTAGTCATCACGTCTTACATATGTTGGTGTTGCGCTGGTGGCGTATGCACCCCTCGTGTGCTTCAATTATATTCCAGCCGATGTTTCTAGCATTTTTAAACATTTTTTTTGTTTCACAGCTGCATATTACTAATTTATGATAAATGCATTATTTATTGTTTAATGTATGCATATTTATTTTTAAATAACATTTTACTGCACTCTATTTCACTTTGCTTAGCTTTGATCAATTTTTAAAATATTAATTTTTCCATGGTTTTTGGAAATTATGTCGTTAGATCACCGATGTGGTTAGATACGATGTCGTTATATCGGGGGTTTACTGTATATTGGTTTTAAAGCTCAATAATTTTAAAATTAAAACTATCACGGAATTTATACTTTGCCTTGCTGCATCTGGTGCCAAAATAATTTGGAATAACGTAAATATTATGCAGTATACTTTTTCTAGGCATCTACTCTACTAATCAATTTTTACCAATTCATTTTTTGTTGAAATTGGGATAACCATGGGATACATGTGTACCAGTACAATGTTCACCAACATAATTTATTTCAAGTTATCAAGTTTTTCATCAGTTGGAAATGCTAGTCTTTTAACTCTATTGAACATTTTAGTGCAAACCCTAATACATTAGCTTTGAATAATTGGAAATTATTTTTTCCTCTCTGCTTTAACAGTACTAGAACACCACAAAAATTACAACCAAACTATTAACTTCAAATTACCTGATTTAGTAAACAAAGCTACCATAGATACATTCATAAATGTAATTGTGAGTGTTAAGTGTGTCTGCGGCACTGTCAAGTGAACTACAGTAACTTCACACAAGTTGCAAACAGCCAGTGGTGCTATCCCGTAAACAATAGCATCTTAGTGAAAGTTGTGCACAAACAACGGCACTGTCACATTGTGATCTAGAGCAAACAGTGCAAGGAGGGACCACTCGTGGCGCTGTCACATGACTAGTAACCAAGTAGCCGAGAAATAGTGTCTAGCAGAACAACTGAACAACATGGTGGCCACACAAATCTGATGTTTAAATTCAAGAACTTTTCCAGGATTTCAAGGACACAAAACCAATTTTCACGAAAAGAACAACTGTACTTTCTATATGGACATGGTCAATAACAGTTACATACTAGGATTACCTTACATTTATGAAAAATCTTTCATTAATACAGTATTTTGCCAAATATATCACACACAAAATAACTCTGTATTTAGACACCTAGTTACTTCCGTATATTTTTTCTCTTTCGATTATCAAAGATGTATTAATCACGCGAGGACTGGAATTTGAGACACAATCATGGTTCAATAATGGTAAAATGGCAAATGTACAGTCAGACATGTTGCTTCAACTACACAATGTTTCAAAATATGGTCCTGATGTTGCAGAAGATGAGTAATTACATTTCATAACTTTTTTTTATGTTAGGACTTGCTTGATGTCGTGTCCACTGCATTTTTTCGCAAATTAGTTCCCATATGTGAAATTAATATAGATTTACACATGCTTACAGTAAAACTGTTTTAATGTAGAGCTTACATTTTGTGCCAATGAACACACACACAGACACTCTCAACCTCACACACCCTACAGTCACCTCTAGGTTTAATGACTCTCAGGGGACTGAAAAAAAAATCGTCCTTAAAGTGAAGGAGTTTTTAAACTGAATGATAAAAGTATGTTGGGACTGCACATGGGACCAAAAAATACAGTTGTTAAAGTGAAATATTTGTTAAACTGGAAGACCTTAAACTGAGTGATCACGTATCTCTCTCTCTTTTTTTTTTTCAAAAAGAAAATATGGGTACTGCAACCATGACAGTTGGAACAAGGTTACCTGCACCAAATATATTGTATTTGAAACCTAAGACACTGAAATAATACTTACTTTGTCAACACAAAGTATCTCTAGGTGATTATTAGCATGTTGTAAACATTTGTTATGTTTCAGGTTTATGCTTCAACAGAAGTACATCTTGACAGGTATCAAATGGGCACCTATTCAACTTTCAAACAAACAAATAAATAAAAAAACTGAAGGACATGAATTGAAATTCAAGCATTTCCAGGATTTTTAAGGACATGTCAAAATCAATTCAAGCTTTTCAAGAATTCAAGGATGTGTGGTCACCATGTTTCTAGCTGTTAACATTTTCCCTAATTTTATACACTTGTATATGCTTGCCACTTGTGTTCAGAAAGTAAACGTAAAGAAAAAGTGTAAATAGTGGGAAACAGAAATACTGAGTGTTGTAAACAATAGGAATTATGTACACTGAAACAAAGAGAAATCAGGACCAATACTAACTGGTGTAATTAGTGGGAAAACTTAAGAAAATCTGTAATGTTGACATGGTGTTCTACTCTATTCCACACATAGTGCACCAAAAAAATTATGAGAGTGAAGTTACCAAAGAAATTACTGCACATCATATCTGAAAGGGTTACTTAAGGCCATCGTACATAATTCAGTACATAAAGCATATGTTTAAAATTGTAGGTAGGTATCTCACCGCCAATTTGCAAAAATTAAGTGCAACCTCATTCCAAGAAAATGTTTGCTCATAAAGTTTGTGTATGTAATTAGTTCATTACCTTCAATTGTTATTTGTAGTTTTTTCCATATTGCCTTACATAAATTTACAATTGTTTTTTAGCATTTATTCATCAACTACACATTCTTAAGCACATGCTAGCGTAGACCATACACAAGTTTCCTCAGACAATGACGAGTAGGTCTACTTACTGGCAAAGGATATACTGAACAAAGAAAGGAAAACTTGGTACATCTTGTAAAAGTGCTCACATTAAACTCACACAAGAATTATACCTCTATTGATACATTAGCATAAAAATAGTACCTGAAAGTAGATTTTCTATTTTCGTCAATACACAGTTGTTCTTTTCAATGATTTCTGTTGCTACATGTTGGTCTTTATATTTGCTGAAAGTACTTTTCAAAGTGTCTATTCAGTTACAGCAGATGATAATTTCTACTTTAAAGTGTCCAATTCACTTAGAGTAGAAGACAGTTTTGCCTCTAGAGCAGCACACTCTTGCTCTTTTTCAGTGGATTTTTTCTTCCAATACATAACCTGGAAAAAGAAAACAAATATGTAAAAAGTAATAATACAATTGCTTTTGTGGTAAATACCGAGGCATATCAACTCTTGATTAAAAAAGACTATAGCATTATTGGATATTTTATTATTCACTGTTTCGGAATTCTGAGAAGAAAAATGGCATTTGCTATTCTAGCGTGAATTCCTTTCACCTTATACTACAGTACAAGCATCCCAGAAGAATTTTAACATGTATTTTGGCAATAAGACCAGCATTTTTATTCATATCCTTAATTTTCTGGACTTGTAGCAGCCTAAATATATGTCTGGGGTTAATTAGGGCTTGGGTAACTTGATAGATTGTTTTAAGAATTTATATTTCACATTTAGCAGCTGCAAGAAAACATTTTTGTATGTAATACTTGTAGGTATGTAGGCCAAGGTAAAAAATATAACAACTAACAAGAGGTTTCATATTTTTAAGAAATTCTAAGTTTTATATTTTAAAAAATTGAAAATGATGTTAAATCTTTTGAGTTGTCTGAAATTTGACTCCAGTTTAATTTTGAGAAATTTTATGAAGAGTTTTGTTTTCAGAGATTTCTTAAAAATGCTAAATAACAAAAAAATTGAATCTTCTAAAAATAAATGGTTACACTTTTTCAGTGCAAAAGGTTTCATTGGATATCCCAAACATGACCATATTAATTTAATTTATCTTAAGTTTTCCTGGTTTAAATGCTTTCGTAGAACAGGTGTTCTCGAATTTAAATAATAAATGGAATAATGAAAAAGTAAATGTCTGACTGCTAGCTGCTTTTAGAAGTTTAAGACTTTTGTTAGCTACGATTGAGTTTCCCCAGAAAATTATACCAATGAAAATAAGAGTACCCAACCAGACGGTACATGAGACACTGCAACAAATCCGGCCATTAGTAAAGCAGGATCACAATAAACATAGTAAAATATGAACTTTTAAAAATAGTGAAAATAGTTTTTAATTATAAACGTACAAAAATTGGAGGAATATTTTATGTTCATTTTAATACGAATGAACCTTCTTTAAAACGAACTATAACTAGAGACATGCAAAATTCGCGTTATCATTTGGTAGCAGACTAAACTTCACATTCCTATACATAATAGAGCATAATCTGCGATTCAATTGGCCACGAAATTTCGTGTGTTGTCATTTACGTGTGTTACGTCTGTACAGAGATTGACCTCTCTACCGTGTAAGCATTCTCCGCGTCAAGTCGCGACAATATCGGCCAGCGGGAAACGTCGGACGAGTCTATAGTCACTTGGAGTCTAGTCAACTGTCAGAATATAACGCGAATTTTGCATTTCCCTAACTATAACGTATAAAATAATTCCTTCTATTAAAATACCAGTAAGATCAAAACTAAAACAAGATGTTATCAGCATTATTACTTTCCTTAGTATTGGGGCAAATTTACACTGCAAGTATTAAAAGATGCAATTGACTGTGATTTAAAACAAATATAACCAGAGTTATCATATTTTAACTCAACGAATAGTTTTATGTGAAATGGATGGAGAGTTCACAAAATAAAACATCATCATTTTTTTCGTATGTTATCTTCCAAAACGGCAAAAATGTCTAAACTTTTTCAGTAAACACCACCAAAATAAATCCTTTGCTTGAGACAGAAAAAAACAAGCATATAGAATTTATCTCAAACTAGTCATTATAACCAGGTATATGACACGTCTATTTACTCATGCAATGCTCTGTTTGAAAATGCCAAATGTATGTAAAATAATCCTTTAGAAGTTAACGCTTGTATTTTTTACTTTTAAAGTATTAAATTTAGTGAAATTAGGTCAGAGAGTTCTCAAATGACACATACAATAGTGACTCATGTCGTGCTAACTTACAAAAAGGTTGAACAACACCATATTCTGCTAAAATCTCAGCTATTTTGACAAGCTGTCAGATATAAAGTTCAGTTATTATTAGCCTCGTAGAATACGAAATATGAAATTAAGTTTAAATATATTCACATTGTTCCATATTCCAAAATTGTGGTCCGACAACAACATATCCTATTAAAATCCAAGTTTTGCCGATGTAATGTCAAAATACGAAATTTGTAGATCTCAAAATATAACTGAACACACTATATTCATGACGTACTATCTTACTAAATGGCTGATATAATAAAATTTAGCCTCCTTTTGATTTCTGACAGTGTCGACCAAAATTATAACATGTGTGAATTGTGCCTGTAGATGTTGTTCATCTGGTTTTCTCTGGGATCCATCTCTCTTTTCCCCCGACCCTACATTCCTGCGACAGGCTCCATATGGTTATCGTGTCACCCCTTCCCCCTCCTAAGTGCTGTAAAGCTCGTTGTTATGTGCGGTCCAAAATATATTCACTCATCCACGGAAAAAATTAGATTATGAAGTATCAAAATACAAAAATAGGTTTTAATCGAGAAGAATTGTTCTCGATATATGAAAGTGCTTAAAATTAACAAATCGAGGCATTTTGAAAATAGGAACATATACTGATAAACTGTTAAGTACGTACAAAATACGTTTGTATCAAATTTGATTAAAATCTGCATTCGGGTTCAATAGATATTGGCGAGGGACGTACTGACACATAGGCCTATAATGTGTACATTTATTACATATGCATGATCACACAAGCTTAACTTCCAGTTAGGAATGTTGGGTTAGGATCTCATAAATATGTGACTGGGTAAAGCTTATAAGGTACTTAGAATATAGTGGAAGTGTTGCAAAGATGTTATCCGCACTCAGTAAGCAACATCCATAGTGGTTTCATTTTTTTTACATAGCTAGTTGCATATTTCCCAACAGTTTATTAGGTTTTTGAAACTATTACCTTGGTTTGGCTATCTTTGCACTAACGAATTTTGCCATAAAGTTATTGAGAAAATGTTTATTATTTAAGTAAACTAAACTGCTTAAAAATCTTTGGCGATATTTTACACTTATCTCGAAATATTGTTGATACTTAAATGGATATATCCCTGAAATGCAAATTTAAGTCATACTTATTTTGAAATGTATACCATTAAAAACATAGCGTTGTATTCACCATTCATATTGTAACATTCTGTCATATTTTCATTGGGTACCGGGTACTGTATAAAATGTTATTAGTGGGGACATACAATACAAACATATATATACACATACATGCACATACATACACACATGCATACATGCATACATACATATATACACACATACATACATACACACATGCATACATGTATACATGCGTACATTCATACACTCAGACAGAAGTGCGATCTCATAAGCATATCTTTCCGAAAGGAAAGTACGCTAAAGGTTTGGGGCATATGCAACACATAATATTGTAAAAATAACTTATCTAAGTCACTAGCAGCAATATTATTGTACTGCAAATGATGTCAACTGTTGTGCGGTTTTACTTCAACGACATCTACTTTCTACACTCCTTACAAGTATCTCTTACATACAACCCACTTTTTTTAATGTTTATCGTTTTAAATCTTACAAATATTTTCTATTTTCATAGGATACATTGTTTTATACATTTGGTCCATTATAAAACTGAGCCATATTAAAATACATTTTTAAAGTAACTAGTGTATTCGTAAGATAAATAAATTTACTCAACGAAATTATGACAGAATATTACTAAACTTAATGTGAAATAAGCTTTGAAAAGAAGCGAAAGCACAGTTATATCGGCGCAATTTTTATCTTCCCAACTCCTAAGTATCCAGCCAAATCTTGAAATAAAAATAATCTAATTTGTTAACTTGCATAAAAGAACATAATAATGAGTTCCTAGTTCACTTCTTATAAGCCGGCATCTACTGAAAGTAGCTGTTTCCATGAAGGTACTCTTAGAATTTTCCATCGTGAAACAAAATAAGCAAAAAAAAAAAAACCAATAAATCAATTAGAGTAACACTTAAATATTTACGTAAAAATACCTTTTATTTTACTACAAATTACTTATTCGATATTAACTATATTACTTTGTCATAAATAGGTGTTTAGAGTTAGAACCGAAAAAAACGTTCTGCATCAAATCGTCGTTAAATTTTCCAGGAATTATGGTTTCAAACAGAAAGCATTTTCAGAAAATGTTGTGGCCGAAAGATTTTTGATGCTTGGAAGTGGGTGTTGTGTTTAGCCTCAAAAATTTTACTTACTTTGTATAAATACGACTTACAAATCAATGAACAATGAAAAAAGTAAACACGTATAGGCAAGTCAATGCCAGGGAGACTACATAGTTTACACGGATTATTTGAATTCATGAAAAGTAGTCTGTCTCTTTTTCAGTGACAGTATCTTCTACTCGGATACCATGCGAAATTTTTTAGTGGCCAAATTATTTATAAATATTTAAACCACAATAACTATAATGCAAAATAGTTACTTTAATAGTGCTAAGTATATACACAACTATCATAAAGCATGTATTTAATTCAGGGGTAGGCCTATGACCGAAATATTTTACAATTTCCTTATTTTTTTATAAAACTTAAGATTTCTCATTAATTGACAGCAATTGTGTGAGATGTTTGTTACAATGATGACCCTCACGTAATACCTCATTGTATAAATCCAAGAGATTATTTTTAATAATGCCTTTGTAATCCAAACGGAAGTAGATATTTTAAATAAAATGCGACCAAGGTGAAATACAGGTATTTTATAGCCTATTGCATAAAATAATTAAAAATATTTTACGTTCACATTATTTATGTTTTGTGATACTGCATTCGTAAAAATAAAACAATAAAAACATAATTACTGGGCGAGTAAATTAGGACATCAAATTCTGAGTGCTTACTTTCTTCTTTAATAGTATTGATTTCGAAGTGGTTTGGTCAATTTACACTCATAGTGATTTAAAAACAGTGTGTTTCAGTTGATAATCCAGAGCCGCAGAAAATTCTCTTTGTCTGATAGAGAATAAGGGGAAATAAGAGGCTATAAAATGTATGACTTTTTCTAGTTTGTATTTAATCACCGATGCATTATTTTACAAGAGTTTTTATATAGCATACACGTCTAGTGGTTCAAACCATTAAACATAGTATAGCATATATAGATGAAAATAATGTATTACATTGGAAAAGGTTCTTCACTGCAATATACAAAACATTCTCTGTAAACGTGTATCGGTTGTGTTATTGGCACAAGCATTCAGCTACATTGCCGCATACCAGACAAGTGTCAAGGAAATATAGTTTAGAAGACGAATTAAAATATTTCTGTAAGACAAATCTTCCCTCACTCGGCACTCTTTGCAGCCCATAATGTTGCTTAACTTGAAATACGTGTTCCCTAGCAGCACTAGTGGGTGTTTATCTCCTCATAGTCGTGTACATGAAGCAGCTTGACTCCAAACTCCACACTCGACTTTCTATGTCAACAGATTTAGTGGATTCGCTATACCAGTAATATATTATTAAAACTCAATATAACTGTTCAATTTACCACCTCTAAGAATACCATCTGGGACTAGTGAAACTGTTTTCACTCCCTGAGGTCTTAACATGCCGAGTAAATTAGTGTCAGAATGTCAAATGCTTAACATTTAAAGTAATGGAAATTTGTTTATAAGTAAAGCCACAATTTTATGGCGATAAGTGTCTTGCAACACTTCGTTTTATTGCATAACTGTGATACATCGTTTATGATTGGTGAATGATTTTACTCTCACTTACCTTGGCACAATTACAGACATACGAAGTCACAATAAACCTTACTCTGATTGGTGCAGTCAAATGAGAGACATGTCTGAACAAAGACACGCTGCCAGTAATCATGAAGCACAGCTGCCGATGTGCATGTAAAACACTGAAACCAACTGGGGCAAAAATTTTTTCGCGACAAAATCGTGGCCCTACTTATAAGATACCTTCACTAATGTTCATCACACACATTGAAATGCAAACAAGGGTGATCTTAAGTGACGTGAGAGGTAACATCATCTGTGCCAACGAGACAACATTTAAACATTTCTTTGTTTTAAACATACTTGCATACTTAATTTATTGTAACATTAACAGAAGAAATAAGCAGAGCAGAAAATTGGCCATTAGTAGCGAGAGCCAGAAGTGTGTGTGTTTGTGTGTGTGAGAGAGAGAGAGAGACTGATAGAAAGGTTGTGTGTGTGTGTAACGGACTTATGCTGCTCTTGCCCAGAGTGAAGGGCTACCTACTGCCCCCCCCCTACCCCAACACCTGCAGCGATAATTTACAGCGACACTCGGCCATACAGACTCTGTACGGTCAAACGACGACCTGAAGGATTTGCTGTTCAAACGACCTGTTTCGTTACTTGGCTTTTGCGCTGTTTTTACGCGAAGCTCTCAGGTTTCAGTTAAAATCACACTGTTATTTTATTGGCCAGAAAACTATAAGGCCGAACCTTCGATAACTACCGCAGTTTGTTCAGTGGCTGCAACTTACACATGACTATGCGTGTACGTCATTGGTGAAGCGAGCTCTATGTGCTGGTGCCAGTAGTAGTCGTACGGTAAAGTGTCGCTACGGTCAGTTTGTAGCCCCCCAAACAATGCCCTTTAATATGAATAGTTTAGCCACTATAGCATTAGTAGCTATTCTAAACATTTCCCTTTTTTTACTTTCACGGTACATTTTGTAAAGGTACACACAACATAATACCTTATTTGCATGTGTTATATTTGACAAGCCATTACACCTGATGCTACTCTGGGTTTTTAAGATCTACACATTCATATTTTGCATGTTGTCGTGAACTCTTCTACAAATTTTTATGTGAGCACACGAGATAAAAAGGGAAATTTAATGCTGGATACACACATTATCAATCTTAATGTTCCTTGTAATAAAATTCAGTTCGAATACTTTATTGAAGAGTTCTGAAACACACTTAAATATTTGTAGCAATTTAAGGTTAAATTGACAACAAATTAAGGCTAGCCTACAAATGATTTAGCACAGCAAATTGCATGCACGCATGTACAGGGCACATGCACAGCACAGAACGTCAACTTTACAATTAAATAGCACAGAGAAAGTGGAAGTTTACACAAAAAATGAAGGGAAATGCAGCGAAGAAAAAATTGGGTACATGTATTGGTAGCCATGTCAAGAAAACAGCTAATAGTATTTTTGTTGCGCGTTATAAAAACAATGGATGAAAAGGAAAAGTTTTTGATACTCGGATCACTACTACATTGTTTACATTTGTTGGCAATAATTTTATGTTATATTGATTGTATTTATTTTCAAAACAATAACTTACCAATCCAGTCAAATTACTTACGTAATAAAGGTATATAATTGAGCTTGACCTCGCTGGTAAGTTAGTTTTTATTGGTCAGCGAACAGCGCACATGAATAATAATTATATATTGTTAGTCAATTTTCTGTGCGTAGTTCCTGTGATTTTCCTATGGTGTGCTCTGCTGAAATATAGGTAGCGCCATCAGTGGCGGTTCGTCGGTTGTTGCCATCTAGGACTGCAGTTGCCAAGAGCTGTACAGGGTTGTGCGCTGATTGACTCTACAGCCACTGACACGCTGATGTGCAGGTACCCCTTACTACTGAGTGGTCACACAAGATCTAGTAGCCGGCAAATATTTCATGGTCGTTGGTTTACGGCGCGTTCATCCAAGAGTGTACAGTTCCGACTATCTGCAGTCCCGCCTGGCAACAACCCACAAGCCGCCACTGAGTGCCATTCATAAACAATCATTCTGTTTTCTGTGTATGCGTCCAAAAACATTTGTTGGCTAGCCTTTATTGAAACATCATATGAAAATGGTTGCTAACTGATATTAATATTACTTGAAATTTTTTTATTTTTTGCTATTACACACGAATAGTGCGTAGGCCCTATTCAGTTTCAACTTCAAATTTGTGCACATTGCAATTTCTCATGACAACTTTTCATTAATAGGGATAAAGCATTTTGACTCAAAGAAAATTCTATTCATAAAAATTTTGAACTAAAATCTTAGGGGAAAGTTGTCATTCAATAAAGTTAATGACAAGGTGACGATGTACGTGGGCATTCATTGTATCATGTTATATTAAAGATGTTGAATTCAGAAAGATAATTTGACAGAAACTTTGATTGAAGGGCTAATTGATATTCTGATGCTACGTGTTGATGTTGGCAATACACATAACATGTTTTCATTTTGCTGACAAAACAGCTGTGGTGGAAGGATTTGTGCTGCTTTTACAGAACTCTCAACCTCCTCACATGAAGTGAACTACTTGACTTATACAAATATAATAACCTAAATTGGTATTTAGTTTTTTTTTGTGCATGTATGCTTTTTATAAGTTAAATATCTCAAAATTAACAAATTAAGTAAGTAACAAGAGCTAATTTTTCCCACCACAAATTGTAGGCCTAGTGAATATTTGCTATCCTTCAAGTTTTCTGTGGTGATGTAAATAATGCCGAAATAATTACAATGACGTGATAACATTCAAGTGGTCTATGAGAGTAAAAATAATAATATGTACTTAATGTTGCCAGGCTAATCAAGAATGTGAACCAAGTGTATGAGCCACTTGTAGCATGCTATCAATCACATAAAACAGGTTGCAGGGGTTTTCTTTGTTTAATACAATTTGTTTTGTGAAAGTACTGAACAATTGTATAGTTACCTGCAGTTATCTTGGCAACTTTCAGTGCGATGAGGTGTGTTTTGCGAGGTCGACTGAACATGAAAAGACATACGGGTATTTAGTTTCTTCATGCTTCACTATCCTTAAGCACCATGGAGCTCAGTTAACCAGATAACTGGTGCTAGCTGTACTGCAGTTACACACATTTATACACGAAACCGTTTAGATTAATGTGTTACTTTATTTGTTAGATGCAGTTAGCACCTCATCTATGGGGAAACATTTTGATAAAAAGAAGTTTGAACATCGAGTACGAGAATGGTTCCGGCAGGCAAAATCATGGGAGCAAAATAAGAAAGGAACCAATCATTAATGAACTACGATTGGTGACTTTCATCCGAAATATTATATTGTGGATTAGTAAACTATAATTAAGTGTAAGTAACAGTGTTAAGCAATTAATTGTAGAAAAAGTTTATTATTGGTACAGAATATTTCCTGCTCATAACACTTAGGCCATGTATTTTTATACCTAAATTATATATTCGTACTTTGTGTACTTTTAAGTAAAATTTTCTGGTATTACAAAGATATGTAACGTAGTAAAAGCTCTGACTGCATATTAATGTATCTCTGGGGCTGGTTATTTTTAGGGAGTTGCATTTTTGCAACCACAAAACATTTTTTATAATGGCATTGGAAAAACCCTGAGACTTTTTTGTACGATTGTGAAACAATAGTTGCACTAAGCATGTACAGTAGAACCTCAATTTTGCACTGTCAATTTTGTGGCTGTATCCTTGTGTACAGTATGGTTAACTGTGTTTATAGTGGCTGCTATTATTATTTGGCTTTTTCCTAAGAACCTGCAAAAGTTTTTAAAAATTGTCTAAAATCGAATCGAATGAAAAATATTTGAGGAAAAGCATTGAAAAATAAATAACAACTGGTTTATAAGTTCACAGAGATGTTGTTATATTTATTCGTATCATTATTTTTCCAAGCTACATCAAAATTTTTTCAACTTCCCTATGGCAAGGTAAAGATATGCATGTCTAGATACTATTTTAAAGGTGAAAATTTGTTTCGAACACTTTTTGCAATTGTATTGAAGTAGTATTCAGATAAGACATATTATATTTTTTTTAAAGAAACTTTTGAAAGTGTACTCCACTTTGTAAATTGCTTTTGCAGTTGGCTGCGACAATGTATATACTTTTACTTTTGCTATTTTGGCTGAAGGTTTAAGCACCATAGTATTAATAATCTGTGTAATTAATGTGGATTACGTGGGTCTGACAACATCCAATATAATATATTCTATATGCATACTGCTTTGAGATATTTAAACATTTCAGCTTAGTATTATATGAGTAACACAGTGCTACATCACGAAATTATGCCAAATCAGTTCACTACTACGTATGTTGTGCTTGCTCGTTCACCATTGTAACAAATATGTAATTTGATGGGATAATGGGCTTTTTCTTTGGTCTTAGTACACCTCATTTCAGGCTCACCTCTTCTATGCCCTTTATAAAATTCCTTCTTTTAGCTAACTCCCAAAAGTGTTGCTCCACAAAATGATTACAGCTTATTTTTGCTGCATTCAGTGACTGAAACGTTCTTAAACATCGTGAGTAGTAGTATGGAAAAGGGGCATCCAGGACAGTGGCTCCTGGCTGAGGAGCAGAGGAGCAAACACCGCCATCTTGGACCAATCCACCGCCATTTTGTATCAGTCAGCCATCTTGGATAATGTGACAGTGGCCATTTTGGATTTATCCACCGCCATCTTGTATCAATCTGCCATCTTGGATTATGTCACAGCAGCCATTTTGTTTCCACTGCAGCCATTTTCTTGTGCATGGTGGCCATTTTGTCACATGTTGTGTCACATATGTCATGTTACATCATGTCACATTATGTCATATCACATTATGCCATGTGTCATATGTTATGCTATATGTTACGTCATATGTTATGTCTTATGCCATATGTTATGTCTCATCAAAAATCAACGCCATATTATTTATCTTGAGCTAAAAGTTAATCTAAGGAGAACTTGAGTAAAAACTAAGAATTATTTGTTTGCACTGTAGTCAGAAAACTGAGATATCTCGATTGAGGTGAAGTATTACCACAATAATCGTGAGAGAATTAATTACTCTTTGTGCATCGACTTGAGAATATAGCTAAAATATATAATATTTTCCCATTTATTATACACAAAACTTACATGACAGTGATTTAATAATTTATATTTAGTGTTTCACATACTGTAAATATGAAGAAATGTAAAATAAAAATGATAAAAAATATGAAGATTCTGTTTATAAAATTGTATCGTAATAGTTTTGTTTGACAAAAAAAGTGACAGCAAAAAACACGACATTGCTTTCATGTAAAAATATACAACGATTATAAGTTGTGTTATAGCAGCCAACGCTGTTGTTCATTTACACTATGGTTATGTTCCTTGTCTAAAATATTACCAGTATATTAAAATAATAATATTACTCTCCTCCGCATGGCATTCTAACATCAATGTACGGCCGCCATGATTGATTTGCAGCCTGAGAAAATATTAAGGAAGGTCTGCGGACACATTAGGAAATTCTTAGTTTTTCCTTAGATTTCACTCACTTTTCGTCTCTGCAACGAAAATTTCTCACAGTTCACTTAGAGAAGCCACCGATTTTTCTCAATATGACTGTGCAATCGGCCCCGAGGAAACACCTGTTACTTTTTCACGATATCCCAATACTGGAGAACAAAACTGTACTCAGAAACAAACATTTTTCGTTCTATCATACATAATCACAGCTGGTCCTTTGCGAATGGCCATCTTGATTTTAACTTAAGTTTCAGTTTATCGGAAATGTAAAGTCAAGACTGCTTGACTTTAGCTTTGGCGACGCCATTGTTTATGAATCCATAAGAAGCAATGTAGGCCTACTGAAAGCAATAATAAAGTCAAATGCTTAAGTTTTCAATTGTGTATAGGGCTTAATACCAGGACTCCCTCGGGTGTGGGGGGGATGAGATACTTCTTCAAGTAGTTCTGACTCGAACTGTTGAAAGTAGCACATGTCTATTTTCTAGATTTCTGACTGCTTAAATGAGGTGGCATCTGTAGTATAATAAAAGTACAGGTTAAAACAAGTTGCTTTATTGTCACTCTGATATATTGCTTGCTCGACATCCAAACCAGAACTCCCTTGATCCAAATAACTTACAAACTCCATCATATGTAATACTAACCTGATGATATTATAGTCACAGAACATACTACATCTTCCCTTTTAAAATTAAAATTATACACTAGTATTACTGTACAATATCATCTAAATATCTGGGTTTATTTCTTAATCTGTTACAAATACTTTGCTTTAAATTATTTTCACAGTTAGCTACCAAGTTTACCAGTGGCTCATTACAATGTGCCCCTTCTCCAGACCATTAATTTAATTCATTAATTAATTTAATTCTCCATTACCTTGCTCCTATCCCATCTTCTAGTATATGAGCTTTTAATAAGCCATTCATTCCTCCTCTTGATTCTACCAAACTCATCTTGAATCAAATATGAACCGGGGGGGGGGGGGGGCTGCATAATTTTCAAAAATTTTTGCCGCAGCCAATTATTTTATTTTTATATACAACAGATTGATTTTTACTATAAAAATTTTCTTCTCATTTTGCATTCTTATAATAATACCGCTTGTTGTATTCATCTATTTTATTTTGAGCTTTTGAGAAGTTTACAACTAGTCTTGGTTGCAATAGCTTATAATTTATCGGTAACACATTACGACTAAATATCAATTGTGCAGGTGTAACATCTGAATTTAACACAGGGGTATTACGATATTCAAGCAATACTAAATTTAATTTCTGTTGACTGACATTTTTTAAACAAATTTTTTGCAATATTTACTCCTTTCTTTGCAAACCCATTACTCTGGGGGTATTCAGGACTTGAAGTTACTAACTCAAAATTCCACTCCTGTGCAAATTTTCCAAAACACAAGGAATCACATTGCATATTATCAACTGTAAGTTTTTTAGGTTTTCCATGATTTGAGAAAAACTATTTTAACACTGCAACTACTGATTTTGCTGTTTTAGAGTCTAGCCTTACTAATTCTAGCCATTTAGAACAAAAATCATAAACAACCAAGTATTCAGAATTAGCATATTACAAAATATCACTACTCACAATTTGGAATGAACGTTCTGCCTGTATTAGCATTTGCTTAACATTACTTTCAGAATAATTTTCACAAATCTTACACTTTTCAACAATCTTTTTTACATCATCTGATAAACCATGCAAAAGAAAAAAAATATAAAAACTTTGCTCACGCCAATGTCTTCGTAATCCCTTGATGTGGTTTATAACTTTTAGCAGAATATTCTCTCATGTTGTCTTAGGAACTATAATTCTATTTCGATGAAAAGTAAATAAGCTTCATAGTAAATCTCCTTTCTTAAACCATAAAATCTGAGCAAAACATCAGGTACCTAACTTATGTGTTGGCCAACCCGACTGACAGTAATTAATCAATAATTGTGAAATCTCATCACTATGTGTATCCTGACTCAGATACAATTATGGAATGTATCACACAATTAAAACTACAATCACAATCTAACACATCTACTTTAGTAGCTGCCCTACTGATAGCATCAGCTATGAGCATTTCTTTTCCAGGAACAAACTGCAATTCAATATCATAAATTGAAAGCTTTAATCTAATTTTTGCAACATATCTGACTGAATTTGGCGAATAGGTTTTTTCATTACTGAAATTAATGGTTGATGATCAGTTTGTACAACGATTTTTCGTCCACACATACTATAATGAATCTTTTTATATGCAAACAATATAGCTAAAAATTCTTTATCAATTTGTCCATCTGCTCACATTCAGTCAGAATTTTAGATGCACACTGTACTGTTTTGTTGCAACAAAACAATCCAATAGCAGACTTAACTATTATCTGTCTGGATAACAATAGAAACATCAGGATCAAATGTTGCTAAAACTAGTACTGACTGACGTAATTATTATTTTTTTTAATGTTCCTATATGTTCTCCATAAACACTACCAATCCAACATGCCCTAAATATTTAACTTTTGGCAACAAAAATTGAAATTTACTTACATTAAACCTTACATTTATCTACCCTACTAGCACAGCAAGTCCCCAGGATGTCCTAGGGACATCCTTTGAGGATATCCGGGTACATGCGTTCCTCGGGATGTCCTAGGGATGGATATTTTGGATGTCCGAGATCTCCGAAAAACCATGTCTCTAGTACGTCCAAAGTACCTCCTCGAAAAGTACATCAGAACCCAGGAAGCTCCTTGGAAGACGAATTTGGGTCATCCTAAATTCCTCATCTGGGGAGCTCCCAGAGATGTCTATACAGGGATCTCTCACGGAGCTCCTCTGAGGAACTCCCTGGGATGTCCGAACAGGAGCTCCCTGGGATATCCGAGCAGGAGCTCCCACGGACATAGTGAATTTATAGGCAAGTTCCTAATATGACAACTAGATAGCTCACGACATTATTTAAATATACATGAGGTTTGTTGCAATTAATTTAGTAGATAGTTCATAACAATATGTCTTAAGAAATTTGTAAATTTATTAATTTCGACACAAATATTTTATTATCACTGGTAGGCTTTTGGAAGTTAAAAAGCATTAAATAATATTATTTCAGACGAATTGTTTATTCAAAAGATTTTAAGAGGATACATTTATAATTATGTGTATTTGATTGTGTGATAAATACTAAGTTTACATATCACCAAAATAAATACATTTGTTTTCTTTTGTGTTGAATACTAAACTTTTACTTGTGCTGCTGGAAGGAGCTACTAGGGATGTCCCAGGGATGCATTCAATACAGGTCCCAGGGAGCTCCTAGAGATGTCCCAGGGGCGTGTTTAATACAGGTCCTAGGGAGCTCCTAGGGATGTCCCAGAGATGTGTTTAATACAGGTCCCAGGGAGCTCCTAGGGATATCCTGGCGATGCATTTAATGCAGATCCCAGAGAGCTCCTGAGGATGTCTTGGGGATGTGTTTATTACAGATCCCAGGGAGTTCCTAGGGATGTCCCAGAGATGTGTTTAATACAGGTCCCAGGGAGCTCCTAGGGATGTCCTGGGGATGCATTTAATGCAGATCCCAGAGAGCTCCTGAGGATGCCTTGAGGTTGTGTTTATTACAGATCCCAGGGAACTCCTAGGGATTTCCAGGGATGTGTATGCCAGACATCCTAGGGATGTCCATAGGTAGTATTTTCCATGAACTTTTCTTACATAAAAAGGACTTGAAATGAACTTCCCTAGGACGTCCTAGGGACGACAGTTCCTGCATCCTATGGACGTACTCATGATGTCTGTGTGCTGGTAGGGAACTTATTATTTTCACGAGAAATGTGCTTTAATGTCTACATGTATAATTGCCTGTGTCTTAGTAGTTTAGTATGTATCAGTTGTAAGTGCAAGATTATCATACACATTTATAAAATTCTTACACTTACAAGCAGTCTATGGGCAAATGACTTATCATCAAACTGTAAAAAGTTCATGGAAAGAATCGGTCCTCACAACAAAAGATAATAATTGGCCTAAAATACTGATAGTACGAACCTTTTATGAATTTTTTTCATTGTTTCATTACTTCAGCTGTGTTTAAAAATATTGTTCTTAGAGGAAGTTTGTGAATGGTAGACAAACAGTTCAACAGCTTCCAAGGCACTTACAGGTCATGTGTTTTTCAGTCATAAAAATTGTATAAAAAACGTAAAAAATACTTAATATCCCAAGAAAACATCTTCAGTAAGCAAAAATGCTTACAATGGTGTAAGTTTTTGGCCACTTTTTGTGTGTGTTTTATCTTTCCATGTTGTGGTGACGACGAGTATTTGGATGTAGCTAACAAACGACAAAGTCCTATTTAAACAAGAACAACATATTCTTCTTACTGAACTACAGTGTATTGGGTGTACATCTTTATTAAATACATACACATCTCATACATACAAAACACACCACACACAACACACACGCCTCACACAACACACACGCCTCACACAACACACACGCCTCACACAACACACATGCCTCACACAACACACACACCTCACACAACTCACCCACCTCACACAACACACACACCTCACACAACACACACCTCACACAACACACACCTCACACAACACACGCACCTCACACAACACACACACCTCACACAACATACACACACAACACACACACCTCACACAACATACACACACGCCTCACAAAACACACACACCTTACACAACACACACACACATTTCACAAAACACACACCTCATAAAACACACCTCACACAACACACAAATCTCACCCAACACACCCACCTCACACAACACACCCACCTCACACAACACACACACATTAGTTCTTGTATAATTTGTTCAAATAATTTGTATTATGTTAACATGATTCATCCAATATCTTTACACAAAAATGTACAGAAAAATATCTGAAGGATGTAATCAACTGTACTATTCTAGTAGGTTTCTGTTGGTCAGTAACCATGCCATGTCCCTAATGTTCACTGATAGTCACTATCATTCCGCCAAAAATTAAGGCAGTAAGGTTATTTTCCTTCCTAAAGCAGCAGTTAACACTGTGTTCACCTCACGTGTAACTTAAGTCTCAAGTTATACCTGCATAACTGCATATCATGTAATGTTAATAGTAAAAATTAACTTAATTTATTTAGTAGTGCAAAATGCATTATAAATAAACACAATATTTTGGACAAAAGCCATTTAGCTTCACCAATCAATCTCAATGTAATAATATTTTATTTTGGAACAGGGGATGATATGAGGTGAGCATAGAGCAATGCTGGCAGCCTAACTCCAGCCTTCCTAATCATTCATCAACTTGTACATCCTGACCAACCTTTCCACTCTTCTCCTTTCCTTCGACGACTTACACCCCAATCCCCATTGCATCGTAAATCTGGCTTATAATACTAGAAGAAAAGAAGACTTCCATATGCCAAGTAATCATTTGTAAATTGTGCATAAGGGTGTTCATTTTGCAGACCCCAAATAACTTACATATTTTAATGAACAACCTAGTGTGCCGTTTGTTAGCTCATGCTCATTTGTTTGTTTATTTTGTTTCGTCTAGTTCGTCTATTCTTATTGGTAACTAGATATACCTCTCTATATATATATGTATATTTATTTATTTATTTATTTATTTTGGCAACGTTACTCCACCCCAGCACAGTTTATTTCTTTTATCTTCGGTGAAATTGTAATAACAGTAAATGGCTTATAATTTTATAAAGAAAATTCCAGGCAATTATTTATGTGCAGTTAATGCAGTGTTGTATAGTTATGGAAATATTCTTGTGTAATACTTGTGACCAACTCTAATCACGATCTGATCATATTTGTTTTCAAATGAATCAAACAAATTTTTTAATTGGTAAAATTTGATTTAAAATATCATGTTTTGATTATTAAAACACATGTGTGTTTTAAAATATTATGTTAGGAAGTATTGTTCTATACTGTCGAAATACTATTTTGGTAACATCAAGTAGGTAGCCTACGACTCAATGCGGGCCTATAACCTCTAGGCATTTCTTTGTCTCGACCTTGTTGTTTCTTACACATCATGGCGTGAACATCAGCCAAACGTGTAGTGCTCTTTATCGTTTTGTGATGTCGTAATCCGATAAGTTTTCCGCCTAGGGTGAGTTTATTCTTTCACTTTATTACCTTTTGCGCCCTAGTGTTACATTGTTTTTATGACGTTCGTCTTTAAAAATTTATTTGTTTGCGTGTTCAATGTATCGGTCCCTGCCACGCGGTTTCAACTCTTTGCTATGTAGAAGGAAAGGAAGCCTATCCAGTATTTGAGGGATTTGGCTTGTCTACATCTTCCGATGTAGAAGTAACATTACTTCTACTCGTCCTTTTGCTGTAACGTCATCGGTAGCCATGGATGGATGGAGAAGTAACATCTTTCGGCGGTGGCAAGAGTGTCCCCATGAAGGACAGCCAGGAAAGTCCAGCCTATGTATTAATTATTTTCCTTCTCTCGTACTAACTACGTGATGTGCACACAGCACTAGTTATTCAGATTTGAGACTTGTATTTAATATTTGATCACAACTTCTGCAAAATTAATTGAACCACGAAAATTGAAAATTTGTTATAATATGTAAAATTAAAATGTAGGTTCATGATTCATTTTTTGTGGAGCCTCTTCTTTAATTTATTTATTATAATATTCTTAAGCCATATGTGCTATTCTTGATTCGTTAATGTATTAATTAATTTGCGAACACCAAATATGCATTGGGCAAAGATTTTAATTATTGTTCTAATCAACTAATCAAGGTATTAAAAAAAATTTTTTTCTGATTTCTTATTACAATTTTATTTACTACACCTAACTATTTTAATCAAGTTTAGTATTCAAAGGCACTCATGCTCCTAAATTAAAATTAATTTTTGTATGGTCTCTTAAATTAATAATTTTTAATGTTAAGTGTTGGGAAATAGGTTCGGCCCTTTCTCTGACCTCTAATAAGGAGCACCGATAAACAACTTGTGTCCACGTTAGTGTGGTTTTCCTCTTTCTTTGCTTAGCTGGCCTAGGAGCTGTCTTGATCGGTTTACCCTATTGGTTTACCCTTCCTTGACCTCCTAAGTTGGTTGGTAAAGTTTGGGGGAATTACCACCATACAGTACACTAGTGATTTAAAAATTATCAGTAAAATGAACAATAATTTTTTTTACAAAACTTAAACAATACCTGTGGGCCTTTTATACTGTTAATTAATTCACGAGGTCATGAGCAGTTTTATATTATGTGAATTGTAACACTGTATTCAGTAATACTTTGTTATAAACTTAAATTAAAATCAAACTGCATACTCTTAGGATTACCATTCATGTATATTACAGCACTGTATAGTTATTTGTTTTATAGGTTATTAGGTACGTCTGTTTGTACTAACTTAATTAACTGTTATTTGCTAAAATGACGAGTTCCATATTTCAAACTGAGTTATATGGAATTATAATTTTAAATAAATAAATATGAGGTGAGCAGAGATCAATGCTGGAATGATGAAGTGGGGGAAACTTGAGCTCCATAAGAAAACTCGCTGACAAACGGGCATCATCTTGCGCAATGCCAACATGGGTAGTTTCCACCTTAGTCGCAAGCAAGCACCGTATTAGCTGCACCAACCACAATTCCATTGCTTACAGTACCATAACTTGCAAAATTGTGTCTGTGACAGGTAATGATCAAATTGTTATTGGTATCCGTACTACTTAGCCATGAGTTTGTACTTGTTTTTGCAAACACTATTGGTTAAATTCTGCAGGGGTCCTAGAATTTTTAGAACATACATGGATGTGTTACTAGTGGTTTATGATATTATGCATAATTTTCAAAACATAAATATTCACTGAATTCTGGCTAACTCTTGACTTAAACAGCATAATCACAAACCAGTGACTTTTACCATTATTTACTCAACTATTTGCAGCAGTAAAAGCTTCCTGTCTGTTACACATGCTTATCAGAATTCCCCTTTACACACAATGTCCTAATTTTGTTGCAAATTATGTTAAGTTGGTTCTACACCTCAGGAATTTTATAAAATAATGTGTCGGGTTGAGTGAAACGGAATAAATTGAAGCATCAAATATTTTATATAACTACACAGCTTGTGTCTAGGTTGGTCATTTTATTTTCTGCCTTAGTTAACAGGCTAGGCTGCCTAACTTACCTCAGCATCCCTCTCCATTCTAAACTTTCCACTATTCACCTTTCCTTCGACAACTTCCACCACAGTCCTTTTAGCATTACAGACAGCAGGTAGTTCCCTTCGTCCTAACCAGCCTGTCCTTGCCTTCTCCATTTAACCTTCACCCACCTTTCTGTCCATCTTTGAAACTTCTCCAACTCCCTCTCTGCTGCCGCATACTCCAACATTTGCTGTGCCATTGTAATATAAGCCATTTCCTTCACTGCTCTATTACTCCCTTCAACAACACCCTCCCCAGCATAGCAGAACCCTTCTCGCTTTAGACACCACTCTACCTACTTTCTTCACTCGAAGTCACCCTGCATCATTATACCTAGATACCTGTATTCTGAAGCTTCCTTTATCTGCTGCCTTCTCATCTGTATTTAATACATACAGTCACAATTTCAGTGAATTAATTGTGTCAGGATTGACACAACAATACACATGAAAATTATTTCCATAATTCTCCCACAATAAATGCAATTTTTTTACACAATAACCAGTGACTAGTGTTTGAAACTGTATAATATAACTCAATTGTAGTGTAATGATGATAATAAATATAATAATAACTTTTACACTCTCAATAGGGCTAATATCCGGTGGCGAGCAGATTCCTCCCCATCCCCACAGTTCCAATCCTCTAGTCCATTCCTAAACCTCCTACCTCCCCCAACAGTAACTGACTCCTCCCGCAAAGTATTCCAATCCCTCACCGTCCTCACCAGCATTGACTGTCTACCCCTCTCCGTTCTCCTCCACACCCTTTGAATTTTCTCACTGTTGCTACCTTTACCCTTAAAAGTTCCATTTGTTAATTTTTAGGCCAAATTTCTCTATCCTCCCTCAACATATACAACCTGACCGGTCTTTCCACTCTCCTCCAGTCCCTCAATGGTTTCCATCCCAATTGCTTCATCACCATGCTAGGCCTAAAATCCCTTTCCTCCTCACGAGCCGGACCCTGCCTTTTCAATTTATTAATCACCCACATAGTCTTCTCTGCACCTTCTCCAGCTCATGCACATCCACATATGGATCCCACTCTACGGCAGTATATTTCCATACTGGACGAACAATTGTACAATATGCCATTCCCTTCACTTCACCACTAACACGCAAGATGGCCGCCACATAGGATGAAAGGTTGTATCGCTCTGTCGTTATTTTAGTGTATAAATCAAAGTAAATTACGAGCATTAAACTTCTTTTGACTAATGCTCTTCTAATTTAGTAATCTTTCATATATATTGTTTGTGAATAGGAATTCTTTTTTTAAATTAAAATTTAGAGATTGTTTTTTGTTCTTTGCCTACAGTCACATCTTTACTATCTCGTATTCGTATTGTCTTTGCTCTCATTGATCAAAGATTGTTTTTGTTTACTTTTCATAAAGCAAGAAAGTAAGTCCTATCATAATTTAGCAAAGAGTTGGACATAATTTCAGGTATGGCTACTGAAAATAGCTTTCATATTCCCGGGAGCAATTTCGACCTCGGCAACTTTGCAGAAATTTAAGCAAAACACATGAAACTCAGGCACTTCCTTGATGTCAATAGTTGTAGACATTGTTGGTTAGTGGTAGAGGATGGTGTAGCCTGTGACTTTTGCAACAAGTGGTTTCATTTTCCATGTGCCAGGATTGGTGATGTCGATGTCGTCCCGCAGGGCGAGTGAAGGTGTTTTCACTGTGAGTTTGAGTGTAAATTGGCATTAGTAAAGGATCATGCTGATGTGTTGAAGGAAGGAATAAAACCGAAAGAAAGAGAAATTGAGCACTGGAAAACAGAGTGTGTGAAACACACTAGCAAACTAGCCAAGGTAACAGGGAAAAACAGAGAAGTGCCCCGAGACACATGTTCCTCTGCTAAATTGAAATCTTCCCAGGAAGATTTTAGGGTTGTAGTTGGCAAGAATAAAAAGGGCAAAATACCCAGAGAGCCATTCCCACCACTTGTTTGTTCACAGGCCATTCGACCAGAGCTGCCACTCAGGAACAGCATCTCCGCTCTCGCAGGTCTTGAGGAATAAGATGCCGAGGTCCTTCCTCAATCAACCATGAACTCTGCCAGACCCAGGAGGAAGAGGAAGGTGCTGATCTTGGGAAGCAGCCATGCGAGAGGCATGGGAGTGTGCGTTAAAAAAACTGGATGAGGGCTATGACATTCTCTGTTTTTGTAAACCTAATGCTGGTCTTGGCAGTGTTGTAGAAGATGTAGGTAATTTAACAGCAATTTTTTTGTAAATCACACCAAGTTGTCATTGGAGGGGGGGAGGGAATTGGTAACAGTATTGACAGGGATAAGTAGTACAGAGTTGAAAGAGACATCCACAACATTGCCAGGGCTACCAGCCACACCAGTGTGTTGATCTGCGAGGCGCCACAACGGCATGACAAGCCTGTCCTGCAAAGGAAGGTGCAGGCAGTTAACACTGCTCTGCATAGCTGTGTGGAGTCTGGCAGGTTCAGCAACCATCGTGTGATTAGGCTAGAGGGAGTAACCAGAGCCGAGCACTCGAGGCATGGACTGCATTTGAATCGTGTGGGGAAGAGGAAACTTGATGACCTCATTGCCCGCTGGATTCATCCCGGCCATGGCTCTAGTCAGGAAATCCGAGTTATTGTGGGTAATCGTAGAAATTTCTTAGGGTAAAAGAATCATTATCAAGATCAAATTCATGTACTAATAAAGTGATAAAAAATAAAACAAAACAGATATGGCTTTACCATCAAAATATCAGGGGTGTCAATAGCAAAATAGATTAACTCTCAATATACCTTGATCAATTGTCTTCAGAATGCAGCCTTGATATACAAATATTATGATTGACAGAAGCTCATTTAACAGAGCCTTTAGCTAAACAAATTAAAATTCCTGGTTATTCCCTTGGTGCTATCTATTGTAGATCTAGTATGGCTAAAGGAGGCACGTGTATTTTTATAAAAGATAATGCTAGTATTAGTTATAAAAGTGATACACATCTAATATGTGAAGACCAAACTTTTGAGTATAGTAGTGTTTGTATAACAACTGAAATTGATAAAAAAAAGTGGTGATTATTAGCATATACAGAGCTCCATATGGCAACTTTAATTACTTCTTGAAATTACTTGATAATAACCTAAAATTGGTCTGCTGACCAAACACCGAAATTATTTTGTGCTGTGATTTTAATATTGATTACTTAATAGAAAGCAACAGGAAAACTGAACTAAATAATTTACTAAAAACTTTCAATCTTAAGTCTATTATAGTTAACTTTGCCACTAGAATAGAAAGGACCTCTCAAACAGCTATTGATAACATTTTCGTTGACAGCAACTTAGATAAAACATATAGGTGCCTCATTGTTGTAAATTGACTGTCAGATCATGATGCACAAGTATTGATCATGACTACTATTAGTATACCTTCTAAAAGCGATCACTATAAGAAAACAAAAAATTTTTCATTAGAAAACATCATAAAATTCAAAGATGATCTACTTAGGGAGCAGTGGTCACTAGTGCTTACATGCAATGAAACAAATTTAAAGTTTAACCCTTTTATAAATCAAGTTCTCTTTCTTTTCGAAAAAAACATTCCATCTAGGTTAATACAACACAGTACTAAATAATCTAAGAAAAACCCATGGCTTACAAAATGAATAAAGATTTCTTGTGAAAATAAAAGAAACTTGTACAAGTCTGCTACCAGATATCAAAATTTAATGAACCACTACAAGAAATACTGTAAAACTTTAAGTAATGTGATAAAATGCGCAAAAAATAATTACTTCAACAATTATATTCAAAACTCTGAAAATAAAATAAAAAACAACATGGAACATTAAAAAAACACAACAGGGAAAGTACAAGAGCCATGTTCAGCTTTAAAACTAAAAGTTGGTGATTTTATATCAGCAGACCCTAAAATAGTTGCAGATATATTTAATTCCTACTATTTAAATGTTTGGCAAAGCCACTAATCCCAGTATACCATCCATCCCAGTCCTTCAAGGTACAGAATATCTCGCTACGACTCTAACACCTAAAGAAGTAGAAAGAATAATAATAAATTAACTACAACCAAAATTATCGAGTGGATACGATGGTATCAGCTGTAAATTATTAAAACAGTGTGTTTTCGAATTCAGTGCCCCACTAAGTCACGTTTGTAATGCCATATTCGAAACAGGTTTGTTCCAGACAGACTTAAATGGTCCCCAATTTCTAAGAAAGATGACCATATGTGTGCAGCTAATTACAGGCCAATCTACCTGCTCACTTCATTTTCGAAAGTAATTGAAAAATGAATTTATGTAAGATTATTACGACATTTTGAGAAACACAATATTCTATCAAATTTCCGGTATGGTTTTAGGAAAAACACTTCAACAAATGATGCAATTTTAAAACAGATTTATACCATTTTTAATGCATTAGATAAAAGGTTGACAACTACTGAAAAATTTCTGTGGCCTTACGAAAGCATTTGATTGTGTAAACCATAGCTTGCTCACAGACAAATTAAATTGTTATGGAGTCACTGGTATAACTAACAAGCTACTGATCTCATACGTATCAGGGAGACAGCAACAAGTACATTTCAAAGATAAAACAACTTCTTTTTACTCAAAACCTGGTAAAATAAAATATGGTGTAACACAAGGCTCAATCTTAGACCCATTATTATTCCTGGCATACATAAATGACCTTCCATGTTCCTTGAACCCCAGAACTACACCCATTTTATTTGCAAATGACACCAGCATTATAGTGTCTGGAGAGTCAATACACTATCTTAGAATGCTAGCAAACACTACTTTTACAAATTTGGAGTCATGGTTCTCTGCAAACAAATTAAATCTTAATCTTGGAAAAACACATATAATGCATCTTTTAACTAAGAACAGCAAACAACAGACTGACATTAATATTGTAAGAAATTCAGAAAAAATTATTGAATCAACTGTAACTAAATTTTTAGGCATAGAAATAGATACGTCACAAAACTGGAAATCTCATATTGAATATATTTTACCAAAACTTAGTTCTGCATGTTTCGCTTTACGCAATATTGTTGATACCTTAAATAAATACACAGTAAAAATGGTTTATTATGCATACTTTCATTCTATTATGACATATGGTATAATTTTCTGGGGGAACTTCTCCACAAACAGTAAAAAAAAGTGTTTCACATGCAAAAAAGAGCTATCAGATTGATGAACGGTAAAAAACAGACAGATTCTTGTAGACCTCTTTTCAAGGCGTCCAAAATCTTGCCGTTTCCATGTGTATATATGTATTCAATACTCTCGTTCATGTCCAAAAACAATAATAATTTCCATAAAAATGAACTATTCCACAAGCACAACACGTGAATAAAAAAGCACATTCACATGACTTCTGTTAATCTAAAACTGGTACAAAAAGGGTCTTCCTATTCCGGTAGCATCCTTTTAAATAAACTTCCCAAAATCCTTCATAACTCCTCAAATCCAAAACTCTTTACATAACAGCTAAAGGATTTTCTTGAAGAACAAGCTTTCTACTCCATGGAAGAATATTTGAACCATAAACATTAGAAAGACCACACATTGTCTCACACTGCACAAATCTCTTCTTTTTTCCTTCTGCTTCTCTTTCCTGTTTTCTGTTTCAAATTTCCAAAACAAAGAATTTATAGAGATGGTGTACAGAAGGAGCTGACGAAGATTCAACATGAATTCATATACCGTATGAGATAGCAGTGTCTGTATAAACATGTGTAATTGTTGTAAATGTATAGGTTTTCTATTTACTTTGTAATCTTCATGACTTGTCCAATATCTTTGTACTATTATGCATTGAAAAGATCTTATGGATGCAATAAAACAAAAAACAAACAGATCGCCACCATAATTGCACTCATTTTTCGCACTGTCTCTCGGGATGGTGCGGCAAAAACTGCTCCCGGTGCCCACCCATCGAGCGCTACTCTCAATGGACAGCTTGGCCAGTAGCATTTGCGCACTGAATCATAGGTAGCAACAGCTGATTTTGCACAAATGGTGCCGAAAAATGTACATGATTATATGTGCTGACGAGTTTCTATTCATTAATTAAAACTTTTAATATACTCTAAGTCGAAGATATACCGTTTCTTAGTACATGGCACTTGTAGACGTTTTTAAAATGCGTATGTCATAGATAGTATTGAATAATAAGCAATGATGAAGCTAAATCAATTGTGTCATTGTTAACAAGACACTATAATTTGGCTGCATATTTGATAAGATAAAAACACACAATTATTATACATGGCAATGTTTCCAGTAGGCCAAGGTTGGTTGTTATAGTCTTCTGTAATAAACGCAACAAATCAATAGAAACACTGTCTAAAAATGAGTGGGCCTACAATGATCCGACAGGCCGTCCCAATGTAAGTTTCCATACAGCGATAATCTTGCTTCATTAGTCTACACTTAGAAATTATTAAGTCATGTTGTAACAAATCGTTGACATATTAACTGTTTCTCTAAAACAAATTAATACCATAATGTTGGCATGTATAAGTTACAGCAAAATGAAGTGGGCCTATATGCATTTATTGGAGCATGGTAAACAGAAGGTACACAAAAAAACTGGAGCTATATCATTTGATGATTGATAGCACAAGTTTCAATGAACTGTAACATTCATAACATACAAAAAGGGTCTTACTATTCCGGTAGCATCCTTTTAAATAAACTTCCCAAAAACCTTCATAACTTCCCAAATCCAAAACTCTTTACAAAACAGCTAAAGGATTTTCTTGAAGAACAAGCTTTCTACTCCATGGAAGAATATTTGAATAATAAACATTAGAAAGACCACATATTGTCACACACTGCACAAATCTCTTCTTTTTTCTTCTGCTTCGCTTTCCTGATTTCTGTTTCAGATTTCCAAAGCAAAGAATATATCGAGTTGGTGTACAGATGGAGCTGACGAAGATTCAACATGAATTCATTTACCATATGAGATAGCAGTGTCTGTATAAACATGTGTAATTGTTGTAAATGTATAAGTTTTCTATTTATTATGTAATCTTCATGACTTGTCAGATATCTTTGTTCTATTGTGCATTGAAAATATCTTGCGGATGCATTAAAACAAAAAAAAAAAAAAAAAAACAAATAGCTCCCTTCAACACACTCCCGAGATGTCCTAAAGCCCTTCGTCCCTTCTTAACCACTCTGTCCACCCTCTTTGTCCACCTTAGAAAATAAGTAGGCTTATAAGCAGCAGACTTATTTCCACAAATGAAAATGTTTCTAAATAGCACATTAAATTAGGCCTTAGATGTAATTGTATGGAGTAAATAAATTTCAATTCAATTTCTTATAGTCTCACTCCTAAGGAAACTCAGAACTTTGTTAGTTAATGAGAGCTAAGTAAGAATCACTTAACTTTAACTCGTAGTAATTACTGTTATCATTTCTAAATTTTTAAATTCATAAATGCGAGATGGTAATTGCCTTGAACTTGTGCTTTAATCACATCTGAAATAGGCAAATCCTGCACAAGCAGACCTAGAAGTTAAGTAATTATTATAATATAAATATCTTAACAGTTATAAAGTTTGAGTAATCAAGGTATACCAATAACTGTTGACACAATGGAAATAAATTTAGACAATAAATCAATCGGATGTTCAATACATTCTCAACACAAACTGTAGACCTAACCAAAATCATAGGTTATTTTAATTTTCCAGCAGCGAACTTACTCATATAACTTCTACATAGTAAAAAACTTTATAATTTTATTACTGGATATAATTATCTTATTTAACAAAATTTATACCACTAAATCCACTGTGCACAAATGATGTAGGCCCCTACATGATAAAACAGTGGAGAATTAATTTACATTTCCAATAGCAAACAAATATACTGAGCTGTGACACATATTGCCAGAAATATATTTTGAATTAATACAAGTTCAGCAACATCCCATAAGTACAAGTCGTGAGTAAATATACACGCAGCAAGTTTTCTTGCAGACACAAAAAACAACTGTAACCACAAACAATATTGATCATAGACAACATGATGACAATACCTCCATATGTTGCACAGAGATGACATCATAGCAACGTATTGGAAAATTTACCAAAATGACATTACGGTGTTCACAATACGGAGATCGCAGCGACGTCGTGTTCAGGTCTAAATAGTAACGTGACCAAAATAGATGTCATTGCAACGTCTCAGAAATGACATTACAGTAGTCACAACTAAAATGTTGCTGCTACGTCTTGATCGGGTTGAAATAGTGACATGACCAATATGGGACATTGTGGCGTCCCTGCAACATCGCTGCGACCAAGTGTGCTGTTAGGGAAGCTCTCTTCTAATGATCCTGGTTTACACTGCGAATTGTAAACTGCTGGATCTTATTTTGCTGCACAGGATCTGGTGACTGTAGTCACCTGTCTTCTGTTGAACTTTCTTGATGTTCTTCAAATCCAATTTCATCAACACATTGCGTACTATTCAGCACTTGTTTTCCTTGTACGTTCGTTTTCTCGGCTATCCTTAGTATTTTAATTGCACCTTGCAGGCTGACATCACCATTTTCAAGCAACTTCCTTTTAGATTCCTCATCAAAGGCCCCTAAAACTACTTTATCACGAACAAGCTCATAATTTCACTTAAATCCTCAATCTTGTGTAAGATATTTTACATCAGTCAAAAACGAGTCGATCGATTCACCTTGTTGCTTAAAACGTGAATAAAAAAAGAAATCTTGCATTATGAATAGTACTCTTTTTCGGAATACAATAATCCGAAAACTGTTTGCCTTGCCACTTAAGTCAAATATGTTATACACGGTTATTGCTTCTTCGCCGATCGATTTAAACAATAAGGTGATCTTCCTTGCTTCTGTGGCATTTTCATATGCATTAGCAGCAAAGTAAATTTCAAGATCTTGATAAAACTTTTTCCAATTCTCGGCAAGGATAAATGTCAAGAGTAACTACTCATGCGAAAACTAACAGAAACTGTATAAATGTTGTAATTACGATTAATTACATTGAATAATAACAGTAATTAGTAGTCGCGATCAGGCCCCGTGTTGTAACTGGGCAGACTGGGCAATTGCCCAGGGCGGCAATCTGGAAGTGGCGCAAACTCGAAAGAAGATTTTTAAAAAATTTGAATACAAGTATTTACTTGATAAATTACGCCCCTTTGTGATATTATTTGATGCACCCAGATTCTTAAAAGAAATAAAGCAAAACAGCGAGTTTTTCAAATTTTTTGCATGCTTTTTTTTGGGGGGGGGGGAGGCGGTTAATTTTAATCGGCCCAGGGCACCTTGCACCTTAACCTGGGGCCTGGTCGCGATTAATGATTATGCCTACATTCTACCAATTCGATAGTGGGGAGGGCTATGAAGGTCAGGGAAATTGTGGTGTAAAAAACATAAAAGAATTAAATTTATGACCTTAAATACACTAATTACTATTAAATTTATGTAAATATAACAAGAAAAACATACATGACTACTGGAAAAGCCAACTTTATGAAAACTCAATAGAAGGGAGGGCTAGAAGATCAGGGAAATTGTGGGGTAAAATACGTAAAATAACTACAATAAATACATTAAGTACACTATTTGTGATTAATTTTAAGTAAATACAACAAGAAAAAACATGCATGACTACCGAAAAAGACCTACTTTATAAAAACTCGATAGTGAGGAGGGCTACGAAGATCAGGGAAATTGTGGGGTAAAAATACACAAATTAATAATAATAACAAGCCGAACTGTACTATTTACGAGTAATTTCTGTGAAATATAACCAAAATAAATAGCTACCAGTAATTAAAATGCCTGCATTATAATGTCTATAGTGGTAAAGGTATGTTAAAATATGGGATTTCGCAAATGCAAAATATTCATAATAACCATGTTGACGCCATGTCCGGTGAGAGTGAGGTAGGAACGGAGCTGCATTGGAATGCTCTGGGCGCCACCCGGTCACGTGTAGCCAGGAACACGAGGCTCGATGGGACGTGGTCTGTTCATGCCGGTGTGCCCCTCTCTCACCTGGCGAGTCGAAACGGCTGTGTATCGGGAAAAGCAGGGAGGACCTGGAGAAAACTACACCTTACATGGACATTTATGGGGCGGTCCGCACCCCCATACCCTACGGCCTTAAGCGAGCCAGTTTCAAATGGCAAAACAAAGTAGAACACTGGGCCGGATAGTTGCACATGCGCGTTATGTAATTCTCGCTGGACGAATCAGAGTCCCGAATCGCGCCATGTCACTCTCGTTCCGTCCGCCGCGGCCACTGCTTCCAGACTTCCTTCTTCATGGTAGAGGGAGGGAGTGGCGAAGCCACGTGTCCTGCACTGGCAGATGGCCGTGCGGCGGCCGGGATGGCAGATGTCGCAGGTCGGTGTCAAGTTCACACACGCCCTGCCGCCGTCATTGATCCGTCACACACACTCAAGTACTGCACATCTGCCGTTAAACCACCCGCGCACACCTGCCACCGACACACTTGGCGAACACCTGCCGCGACCAGGTGCAACTCCACCTGGCCTGTGGCCTGGTACGACGACAATGTAAATACTCAATAACAAAAGCTATTTTAACTCGTTCTAGCACGAATTGAAAGCGTAGAAAACAAATATCCTAGTAAATGCATGCGATTCACCTACTTCACTAATATACTAGAAAACTAAATTAAAAATATTTTTAATTAAAATACAGGTGGACAAAATACTTTGCATTTTTATTTCTCGTTGTATGGATTGTGCACTGATGCTACACGTCTTCAATACCCATTTTACACCCTATTTAAACACATTCTAACGCCAATATAAGTCGCACAAAGCTGCAAAAGAAAGAAATATTTATTACATACCGTATGCATGTTAGTCAGATATTACCGTAACTAAAACGTCATAGTAAAATTATCCTTCACAACCACTACGATACCATACGCACATGATGCATGCTTGTTTTACTAAAATAACAAGAGAAATGTCTGAAACAAAAGTTTTTACTTACTCAACTCGATGGCGGTTACGATTCCTTCGCCACGATCAGTAAATGATGAATATGTCCCCTTTTTTCGAGGTACACGTGTCGACATCTCTCCACACATGTTGCACGCGTAACGTATTCGCTCCTGTGTATCAATCAGCGAAATTTATCTAATAATTATTATTCACGAGAGTTCAACATTTAAAAAAAAGTCTATAAAACACACACTATGTACACCACTAAAATGCCGTGAAACATTTTCACTAGCAAGTATCTTACGTACTGCACACCATCACATTCTCCCTGAATACGCACAGCTACTGCCGCGAAAACATGTGTTATAAGCACGACTGTTTTTCTACAACTGAATGTGCCGTCTAAAGAACAGTTGCGCAACATATTAGCGCTAGTTTCAATTGATAACGCTAGAAATGCTAGTTCCAAATAAACACACATCATGGCGAAGACGTAAAACACGGGAGTCGGACTAAGAATTTGGACGAAAAACTGCAAACTTCAAAGTAAGTAAACTACAATTTTCTTTACGTACGACTCATTTTCATCACTGTAGAAACATTTTCTACCAGTAAACTTTACCTGTAAAACCAATAGTTTAGTCCCTACGCGATGAGTAGCTGCTCTTGATATTTTCCCTCTGTAAGATTTCCTTCAAGTTTCAATTTCTCAGGCACATTGAAACTACTCATGATGAACTACTATTTTATTTTATTTATTTATATTACATTCCATAGATCCTCAGTGAGTATCAATAGGCTCAAGGATGTGGAACAAGTCAAATATAACATTGATCAATACATATTTTGCATGCAAAAATGCATACACCGATTACATGTTTGCACTTAAACAGAACCTACAGCATTTAGACAGCTAAGTATATACAGCCCATATGAAAATTAAAAACATTCTGGAGAAAAAATTATGTACAAAACATATTTAGCTAGTATGAACATCTAGTGAATAAACATTTTCACAAACAAGTATGTACAAAACATGTATGAAGCATGAACATCTAGTTAATACACATTTCCCCAAATAAATGAACATATATGAAGCATGAACATGTGAATAAACATGTTCATAAATGTAGTCAAATTAACATTAAATTGAATAATGACTTTCATGAGTACAGCCATATTCATATCAAAGTTATAAACTTTACATGATATTGCTAACATTAACTGTACACACATCGATCAATAGAACAGTAGAAGGTCATAATGAAGTGTTTTTAATTTGAAGAGGATTATAATTTACCAGTTTAGAAACTCATCCATAGAATAAAAAGCATTCATTATCAAAAAGTCTTTGAGGAAGTTTATTAAACAGTTTAATTGCAGTGTAGTACGGACCTTTTTGATACAAGGATAAACTATTTGACGGACAGTGAATGTTGTTCTGTATCCTCGTGGAGTGTGAGTGAAGAGAAGAGTTTACTTGAAACAATTCAAAATTATCTGAAAGAAATGCCAAAACAGAACATATGTATTGACTGGGCAGAGTGAAAACATTTAATGGTTTAATCAGTGGCCTACAAAGACATTTATTACTCTTCCGGCAAATTATTCTTATTGCTTTCTTTTGTTGTTTAAAAATATTTTTTTAGCATTAGTACAGTTTCCCCATAATATAATTCCATATTTCATTATTGAATGAAAATATGTAAAGTATATAGTTTTTAGAGCAGAAATGTCAAGCTTGTTGTTCATACATCCGAGAGCATAACGTGCTCTGTCTAGTTTAGATATTGTAGCCTACTTTCAGTATGTGATTTCCAATTCAGATATTCATCAAGCTGGATGCCTAGAAACTTTGTGTATTTGGTTTTTTTAACCTCATACTTATTGCACAAAAGATTTATGTTAGTTAAAGTTCTGTTTTGTACTACAAAATCAATGAAATTTATCTTATCCATATTCACTGTCAGTCTGTTTGCACTGAACAATTTATCTAGAGTAGTAAGTACTTGAGAAGCAATAGTAGCTAGTTCAGGGGACCGATTAAATACCATTTTTGAGAGGTGCAGCGCAAAATTTCCACTTACGCTGCATTGCTTTGGTATTAAATATACAAATACGCAGGTGCACATGGTCACATGACGGCACAAAGTGCCTGAAAATCTGCGACTACCAGTAGCTTGACCTGCGCCCTTCGCGCATGCACATTAGACCATTTTCGGGTGTGTGAAAGTGAATTAATATAAAACTTGGATATCTTTATCTGTATCCAGTGTTCTATGAACTTTAATTATATAAGGTCAGTTTATGATGCAAACATGTGCATAGCAAACATAAGCATAAGGAAATGAATGTTGGGTTTTCTTACGACACAGTTTACGGTGGTGCATACGTACTGTGTAGAAATACGTCGACGATGTAACGACGTATATGAAATGATAATATTTTTGTTTCATACTGTAAAGCAAGAGAAACACAGTATACAAGAATACTTCTGCTCAACATCACTTCTGCCTTCGTTGCTTAGCAACCGATATATAAGTATCTCTGGCTACAATATTGTATATTGATATTGTTATGTGTTTTAAAAAATACATTTTATTTTCAAGTTGAAAAAACTTGTTGCTTCATTTAAACATCTGCACACCTATCACAAAGTTAAAAAAAAGTGTATGCATGTATTTGAATATATGTGGCATACAATTATTTAATTAACATATTGAATGTAGCCTATACCTTCGGTCTTCAAATTCGGTAAAATTTTCGCCAAATCATTTTAACCACCTTAGGCTAACAATATGATGGAAATTAATATTCTTGGAAAACGAAATTATCGAAGAAGGTAGGCCAACTAACAAAACTTTTTTTGATGTGACAAATGTAGTGTAACAAAACCATGCAGTTAGGTTAAGTCTACTTTACACCATCAAAAAGCAGCTGTACTTATTTGTGCTGTTATATGAAGAAATACTGAGCTATTCCTTCATATTTTAACGTGATAATTTGCCTGCTACATACATTTTTATGTTTACAATAAGATAATTAATACTAAAACTACATTTATTTGTATGATGTAAATTAACCCTATACTGATGCAGATGAACTACATCATATTTGTTGAAGGGTGTTTTTTATTTAAATATAAATACAGGAATAACACAGCAGCTAGCATGCTGTCATGAAATTCTTCGTTTGTGCAGTTTGTGAGCAGTGTGGGATTGAGTTACAAGTAAGGTTAGGAGGGTAAGTTAATGCGCGAATTAAGATACCTTTATTGTTTTAGTTTCCATACAATACATATTTACAAGGAATGCCTTAGGAAATAATGTACTCTAAAGGTCGGTTTATGATGCACATGTGTACGCAATAACCATAACTGTAACACCCTGAACGAGTGTAAGAACGAAGACATGTGGTTTACGATGGCCTTGTGCGTCAATGTAGTCTGTGTTAGGAAATGACCGCTCTTGTCAGCTGTTCCTTATTTTGTTTCGGTTGGGTCACTACAATTTTGTGTTTCTTATTGATGTGATGTATTTGATGTCATAATTGTTAGAGATGAAAATTTTCCTTCGTTTTCCATATTTGTTGTGTTTCTTTTTTCTCCTTTAGCTATAGTGACGAGTGTTCTTATTCTAAACCTGTTTTGCTAAACTGCCTTGGAAATGTTTTAGAGCACATTATTTCCTAAGGCATTCCTTGTAAATATGTATTGTATGGCAACTAAAACAATAAAGATATCTTAATTCGCGCATTACCTTACCCTCCTAACCTTACTTGTAACTCAATCCCACACTGCTCACAAACTGCACAAACGAAGAATTTCATGACAGCATGCTAGCTGCTGTGTTATTCCTGTATTTATATTTAAATAAAAAACACCCTTCAACAAATATGATGTAGTTCATCTGCATCAGTATAGGGTTAATTTACATAATACAAATAAATATAGATTTAGTATTAATTATCTTATTGTAAACATAAACATATATATAGTAGGCAAATTATCACGTTAAAATATGAAGCCATAGCTCAATATTTCTTCATATAACAGCACAAATAAGTACAGCTGCTTTTTGATGGTGTTAAGTAGACCTAACCTTACTGCATGGTTTTGTTACACTACACTCGTCAAATCAAAAAAGGTTTCATTAGTTGGCCTACCTTCTTCGATAGTTTCATTTTCCAAGAATATTATTTTCCATCATATTGTTAGCCTAAGGTGGTTAAAACGATTTGGCGAAAATTTTACCGAATTTGAAGACCGAAGGTATAGGCTACATTCAATATGTTAATTTAATGATTGTACACCACATATATTCAAATATACGCATACACTTTTATTTTAACTTTGTGCTACGTGTGAAGATGTTTAGAAGGAAGCAACAAGTGTATCTCAACTTGAAAATAAAATGTATTTTTCAAAACACGTATCAATATGTAAATACAATATTGTTGCTAGAGATACTTATATATCGGTTGCTAAGCAACGAAGGCAGAAGTGACATTGAGCGGAAGTATTCTTGTATACTGCATTTCTATTGTCTGAAACCCTTACGCTTTACGGTATGAAATAAAAATATAACCATTTTATACACGTATGTCGACGATGTAATTCTACATGGTATGTATGCATCACCATAAACTGTGTCGTAAGGAAACCCAACTTTCATTTCCTTACGCTTACGTTTGCTACGCACATATTTGCATCATAAACCGACCTTAAAACATTTCCAAGGCAGTTTGGCGAAAACAGGTGTAGAATAAGAAAACACGTCACTATGGCTAAAGGAGAAAAAAGAAACACAGCAAATACGGAAAACGTAGGAAATTTTCCATCTCTAATAATTATGACGTCAAATATGTCAGATCAATAAGAAACACAAAATTATAGCGGCCCAACCGAAACAAAATAACGAACAGCTGACACCAAAGGCTATTTTCTAACACAGACTACATGGATGCACAAGGCCATCGTAAACCACATGTCTTCATTCTTATACTCGTTCAGGATGTTACGGTTACAGTTATTGCATACATGTGTGCATTGTAAACCGACCTTTACATTTTCATTTTACCTTTTAATAGGTATGAAGTACAGTAGAAGTACAAAACTGAAATGTTTTTTACTAAAGACGCAATTAAACATGGGCAACGATTTGTTATCCTTTCCCCAGAATAAATTATGAGGGCATTTTTCCGTGGCACACGACGAGAAAATTAAGTTGGTTTGCTGACGAGGTTATTTGTACCCTTAAAAACTTTGCTTGAAACTTTTATGCAAATGATAATGTAAATAAGTAGCGAATTTAGAACAGTGACATTACCTCTCCATTTTCCTTTCTTGGATGGGGTGTTTCAACATGACATCTTTCTCGCCGACTTGTTTCCACATTGCACGTGCTTTATATTTAAGAGTGATTCTGTTTAGATTTAAGTCTTTCGTGAGACTTGGTGTCTACACACATCACACCATATCACGGTGAACAGTGAACTTACAATCATCTAGACATAATTAAATTAATTGCAGTATAATTGTACGAAAGCCACTCGTATTCACTACACATTAACAATTAATTATTTGGAAATAATCAACATATCACGATTTGATAATTTACAACTCGCTGAATGACGAAATCCACATGTAAGTTATAGCACATTAGGTAGTAGGCCTACACTCACAAATGCCATGCCACACAAGTTAAAAGAACTTACGTGAATTTCAAAACTAGGTTACTCAAATTAATATCAGTACAAATATAAAATGTATACATAATTTTCGCTCGAGTCGCGTCACGTGACTGTCACTTTATGAACTTTATTTTCCGTTAGCAACATAAAGTATGTACAAGCTAGTTACAGACAAAAACCACTCTCTTGTGTACCAATTGTGTTACAAAAATGCTACTCTCCATAAATAGAGTACTTAATTATTCACGAACAATCTCATTCAGTAAAAATGAACACACGCATCCACTACACTGAAATTACAGAATAAAAATTAATTTATCCGATTTCAGAACGTAAATATGACTTATACGTTTAAAATGAAAACTTCTTAACAATTTTCCGCCATACCTTGATATCAAACTACATTTCTTACATCCTTGTATAAGTACGAGAAAACTATACAATTTGAGGTTATGAAAAATAAAACCAAAACATTACTTTTAGTGCGAGAAAAGTTCACTGCTACATGGAAGCTATATCTGCATGTAAGCACACGGGTGTGTAGACAGTTTTTACCATCCATGTGACAGTGAGAATGATGTTACAAATTGTCTGATTGGTTTGTGTAAATTGGAGAGGGATTGTAGTTGCTCTGAGCCGAAATAAGTTCCACCACTTGCTTCTTGCGTTTTCGAGTATATTTAACTCCAACTACGACTAGAGGTGCATGTGCAGAGCTGTACTTGCATTGCGCTGCGTCGGTGCAAAACGAAAGTGGTGATATTTAATCGGTGCCCAGATTTTGATTTATTTTTTTGTGAGGATACCGGTATCATCTGCAAGAAGATTAGTTACTACTTGAGTTTCTATGGCACTAGGGAGGTCATTAATGTAAATTAAGAATGGTAAATATCAAGAGTAACTACTCATGCAAAAATTAACAAAAAAACTGCAGAAATGTACTAATTACGATTTATTATGTTGAATAATAACAGTATTTAACAGTCGCGATTAATAATAATGCTTACTTTCTATCAATTCGATAGTGGGGAGGGTTATGAATATCAGGGAAATTGTGGGGTAAAAATACGTAAAAATCATGACATTTATTACATTAAATACCCTAATTACGATTAATTTTACGTAAATATAACAAGAAAAAATATGCATGACTACTGGAAAAGCTGACTTTCTACCGACGCGATAGTGGGGAGGGCTATGACGAACACAGAAATTGTGGGATAAATACACGTACAATAACCGTAATAAGTAGCCGAAATGTACTATTTACAATTAATTGCAGTTAAATATAACTGTTATAAATAGCTGCCTGCAATAAATACACATGTATTACATTATATAGTGGTAAAGGGATGTACACATCTTGGAAATCGTTTAAAAGTACACAAAATATTACGAATAAGAATAAAAATAGTTTATATACAATAACACACACACACACTTTAAACTCCTTCTACCAACAAATTAAGGCACCAAAAATAGTTACTGAAGTAAATTCGTATTTTTAGCATATTGCACTAATGCACAAGTACATACGGTATGCATTAAATTCACATTGTATGCATGTTGAATCAATGTTACACGTCTTCAATGCCCATTATAAAACATATTTAACGTCTTCAATTTGCAATAGACGCCAAAAAATTATATAATGTACACTAAACAACATAAATTATTGTAGTAAAAGATTAGTACTTACTGTACACAATCGAGGATACAAATTCTTCGCCACAAACAGTAAATTATGCATTGGTTCCTCTTCCGACGCGGTACCTTGGTCAATAAATCTCCACACACTTTGTATGCAACGCATATGTTGCTGTGTCTCAATTAGGAAAATTAAACTAATACACACTATCCACGAGAGTTGCATATTGCAAAACGTCCATAATAAAAACTACTATTACGCCGCAACTTGTAACGGTCACTTGTACTACAAACCGTCAAATTTTCCCTGATTATGCAGAGCTACTGCCGCAAAAACACGTGTTATAAGCTTGACGGTATTTCTACAACTGGATTTGCTGCCTAAAGAACAGTTGTGTAACGTATTAGCGCTAGTTTCAATTGATTACGCTAGGAGCGCTAGTTCCATATAAACATGCATCATGGCGAAGACGTAAAACACAGGGGGCCTATGCTCGAGTTTTCGTTCGTATGCGAATCGCCCGCCTGACCACTCGAAATGTGTTGTTGGTATGCTTGAACATTCTGCCATCCTCGAACACGAGATTCGTATACGAAAATCTACTCGTGTGGTGGCAGGCGGCCGAATTGGGGATTTCGCATACGAGAAGCCGTAAAAACCGAAGGCATGGAGCAAGATTTCAACAATTATATGCATATATATGCATATATATATATATATATATATATATATATATATATATATATATATATGTTTTAAGTTCCCAATAATGTTTAAATAGAAACTCGCTATTAATTAAGTTAAGTATTAAATATGTTAGTAAGCTATTTATTTTACGAAAACAAATTAAACACTTTTAATCACAAAAATAATACTGTACGTATTAATTCTGAATCAGCTATTTTGAAGTTAGTATACTAACATTTTTTAGTTAAAGCCACTCACATTGCATTTTATGAGTCGCAATATTTTGCTATTGACTGAAACATGCAAATTTGTGGCTTCAAAGAACTCAGTATACTATTAACAGAAATGCACTAAGATACAGGCAGCACAGTAAAAAAGAAAAACATTTTGTAAAGAGTGGGCAGTTGAACGTAGGAAAAGATAACTGTGTGCTAGGTTCCATTAGTGTATCTATATACAGAGTTTTTTTTTGTGTATTCATATACATTTTGTTATTCGTCTGTGAACAGTTGTAACAGAGTAAAATAAAATTTAAACATTCGCTGTTGAATCACATAAAGTTCAACAAGCAACAATGTTATGAAAAATTGTGTAGTACCAGACAGTTCTGTTACTTTCTAATTTCTTTGTTCATTATATACAAACCCGAGGATAAAGTCCTCGTAATATTTTATAATCGTGATGGCTGTTAAACAATTAATGCGGGTGGTTAACTTTATTTGAGTAAAATACTGAGACAAACAAATTCTACATGTTATCAGTAGGTACTTGGCCTCTTACATAAAATTCAACAAAATTTGCTCTAAATTTAATTAAACTGCCTCAAATTAATTACGTGAAATTATTAACATAACTAGGCTATATTATTATAGGTTAAAACCATGTAACATAAGCCTTAGTTTCTTGAAGCCTTCGTTTCGTTAGTCTTACCCTAAAAGTGTTCTTTATTTAATCCATCTAACAGGAAAAGGTAACTCTTTATGTTCAAATGTATGTTATTTATTTTAAAAATTACATTTTGGTCTTAAGAAAATGTGATATTTATTAATGCAATTTACCGGAGAAGCGCAGATAGATATTTATATGTGCCTACATTCGTGTCATTAGTTGCTTCGTCCATACAAACGGAAGATAAAGACTCGTCTCATTGTGTCTAAAACAGAAAATTACGTAAAAGAAATTAATATTTCGTAGAGTTATTTTTCTAGCATGAAATTATTAATGCATTTATAGAAATAAAAAAAAATTCATTTTTGGCGAGTTTCGAACCCGATTACTTTCGTTAGCAAGCAAGCACGCAACCGTAGCACCACAATAACTATATGAAGCAAAGTCCAAAAATATAGTATTTATTGTATGTAAGGTGCAAAATCCTGTTTTTCGATTATTACGACATTTCCTTTTGTGCTAGATCGAGTTAGTCACACTAATATAGTTTCTGCTAATATTAAGATTATTCTAGCATGCTCATTAACATTTTAAATCCCCTATTTATCACAGAAACTCATATTTTGTAAGTCGAGATAAACATTAGAATATCCGCCATCTTGTCGACCAACGGTGCTCACTTCGTACACTTATTTCGTATACGAGTTCGAGACAGTGGAGCATACATCTTTTCAACTAGGCCAGTTCGTATGCGAATCTGACCATTCGAAACGACTCATATACGAACGCTCGAACTGTGTTTTCCAGCATAGGCCCCCAGGAGTCGGACTTTGAATTTGGACGAAAAACAGAATATTTCACAGTAAGTAAACTACAATTTTCTTTACGTACGACTCATTTTCATCACTGTAGAAACATTTCTTATTAATAAACTTTAGCTGTAAAACCAATAGTTTAGTCCCTACGAGATGAGTAGCTACTCTTGATATTTACCTAAAGCAACTTGTTTTAACCTGGGGACAAATTAAATATCACCACTTGCGTTTTGCACCGACGCAGTGCAACGCAAGGAAATCTGCTCTGCACCTGCACCTCGAGTCATAGTTGGAATTAAATATACTCGAAAACGCACGACGCAAGGGGCGGAGCCTATTTTGTCTCGGCGCAACTGCCTCCCATCTCTAACTTACACAAGCCAATCAGAAAATTTGTAACATCATTCTCACTGTCACTTGAA
This sequence comes from Medauroidea extradentata, assembly GCA_003012365.1. Lineage (NCBI taxonomy): Eukaryota > Metazoa > Arthropoda > Insecta > Phasmatodea > Phasmatidae > Medauroidea > Medauroidea extradentata. The sequence goes on from PNEQ01071274.1 coordinate 47,155, forward strand.
CGGCAAAAGTTGTCTGCATACCCACATGTTTACATGCAGATATAGCTTCCATGTAGCAGTGAACATTTCTCGCGCTAAAAGTAATGTTTTGGTTACATTTTTCGTAACCTCAAATTTTGTAGCCTTCTCGTGATTAAACAAGGATGTAAGAAGTGTGGTTCAAATCAAATTATGAAGGAAAATTGTTACAAAGTTTTCATTACAAGTGTATATGTCGTAGTTGCATTTTGAAGTGTGAAAGCAAACTTCCATAATGTCGTGGTTCTTTCAGTGTAATGGATGTGTGTGTCTTTTTTTTGTGTTCGTGAATAATTAAGTACTTTATTTATGGAGAGCAGCATTTTTGTAACACAATTGGAACACATCGGAATTGTTTTCGTCTGTAACAAGCTTTTACATACTTTATGTTGCCAACGGAAAATAAAGTGCCTAAAGTGATAGATGTGTGACGCGATTAGAGCAAAAATTATGTATACATTTTATATTTGTACTGATATTAATTTTAGTGGCCTAGTTTTGAAATTCACTTAAGTTATTTTAACTTGTGTTGCATGGTATTTGTGAGTGTAGGCCTACTACCTACTGGGCTATTCATGTGGCATTCGTCTTTCAGTGAGTCGTAAATCGTGATATGTTGATTATCTCTAAATAATTCATTGCTAATGTGTAGTGAATACGAGTGTCGTTCGTACAACCATACTGCAATAAATTTAATTAGGTCTAGATTATTGTAAGTTCAATGTTCATCGAGATAGGGTGTGATATATGTAGACAGCAAGTCTCACGAAAGACTTAAAACTAAAATGATAGCCCTCCCGTTTTATGAAATAAAGAGAATCCCAACAGAATCACTCTTAAATATAAAGCACATATGTGGAAACAAGTCGACAAGAAATATGTGATGTTGAAACACCTCATCCAAGCAAGGAAAATAGAGAGGAAATGTCACTGTTCTAAGCAAATAGCCAAACTGGTACTTGCAAAACATATTCGCTAATTATTTACATTATCATTTGCATAAAAGTTTTAAGCAAAGTTTTTAACGGTACAAATAACCTCGTCACAAACTCACTCTATTTTCTCGTCGTGTGCCACGGAAAAATACCCTCAAAATATATTCAGGGGAAAGGATAAATCGTTGCCTATTTTTAATTGCTTCTTTAGTAAAAAACATTTCAGTTTCGTACTTCTACTGTACTTCGTAACTGTTAAAAGCTGAAATGTGTACACGGAAACGTAAATAAAGTTCATAGAATACTGGATACAGATAAAGATATCTTGCTGACTAAGCATACTCTGCTTATTTTATGGTTTTCTTTTATTTGTTTAGTTTTCTTTGACAGTCATTCAATTTTGCAATGGAGTACGTCCAAGAAACTGAATCTAGCCAAAGATATCCAACTTATATGTTAATTCACTTTCACACACCCGAAAATTGTCCAATGCGCATGCGCGAAGGGCGCAGATATACTTGCGTCGAGCCATTTGCTAGTCGCAGATATTCAGGCACTTTGCGCTGTCATGTGACCACTTGCACCTGCGTATTTGTATATTTAATACCAAAGCAACGCAGCGCAGGTGTAAATTTTACGTTGCACCTCTCAAAAGCGATATTTAATCACCCCCTTGTAACTTACTTTTATTACACTACATGACGCAGTCGGTATGTTGAGGAACGTTTTGTACTCGGAATGAACCTCGCTTGTTCTTTCGAGTACAAAACGTTCCTTAACATACCGACTGCATCATGTAGTACAATAAAAGTAAGTTACATGTTAAAACAAGTTGCTTTATTGTCACTGTGACTTGTTGCTTGCTCGACATCAACACCAGAACCGAAATTTATATTATAACAATGAATCTTAATATTTGATTGGGTCTGTATTACTTTTCGTATTTTATAAAATTGTACTAATGTGACTGTGTGTGAGTATGTTACAGTTTTGTAAATGTATGTAAATTTTAATTTATGACATGATTTCAATATCACTCGGCATATTGATTCTTGCTCAATTGATGAAATCTTCTATACTGAATATTAACGTATAGTGTGTTCTTGTTTGGTATTGTATTGTTGCTGGGTGTATGAATGGTGACGTGTATTATGATTGGAATTGTAATATTACAATTTCAGTTACATTTGTTTCCTATATATGTTGTATACTGTACTTGTTTTAAAGGGATTGTATATTGCTAATAAGTGACAGTATTGTTGTTATTAAGTGACTATATGTTTTATTGTAAATGTTTGTGATGAAATTATTGTCTGACATCTTTAATATCCTTCGTCAATATTTGACTTAATGGGATCGGATCAAATGAAGGCAAATAAATTAAATGAAATGAAATTTATTTATTTTATTTATTTATTTTACGTTCCATGGATCCCATGCCAGCTAACAAGTTGCTGGGGATGTGGAACAAGTCATATATATATATATATATAATACACATCGGTATAAAATGACAAACACATTAAAATACACCACAAACATTAATACAAATTAACAATACATTACAATTCAGATTAGCACCATTCTGCACTCCATAATCAGTGCAAAAAAATAAAAATAGAATAATAATACAAAACCTGGGCTCAAGTGTCCCCATATACATTGTCTCTGCAAATGCCGAGAAAAAAAACTTAGCACCTGTTGGTAAGTAAGTTATAATTATCATTAAACTTGTTCTATGAGACAATTATATTAATCAGAAATCTGAACATAAGTCAATCTAAAAAATCATAAAAATAGGTAAAATTACACAAATAAAATTTATAAAAGTAATACATAGTCAATCACAAAAACAAGATAAAATTACAAATTAGCCTAATATAGCAAATTTAAATACAATAATACAGTATATACTGTACTGTAAAATTTAAAAATTCAAATTATATTTTTATTTAAACTGTATAAATTCATCCACAGAATAAAACCAATTAGATAATAAAAATGTTTTAAATTGTTTTAAACATGTTTTATAATTTGTACTATATGGATTGCCCTCAAAACCTATTTTCAAAAATTTGTTATATATATGAATAGGAGAATAAAATGAACCTTTTTGAAATAGTTTTAATGAATTACTAGGAAAATGTAAGTTTTTTTTTAAATTCTTGTATTGTAAGAGTGAAAATTAAAATTCTTCTGAAACCTATCTTTGTTATTTAAAGTAAATTTAACTATAGCATACACATATTCACATGGTAGTGTTAATATACTCCATTTTTTAAATAAAGGTTTGCATGACTGTATTGGTTGTACACCAGAGATTATTCTTATTGCCTTTTTTTGTAATAAAAATACTTTGTTTGCATTTATGGAATTTCCCCAGTACATAATATCAAATGTCATTAAAGAATTAAAATAGCTATAATAAATCATTCTCTTTGTATTATCATCTGTTACATTTTTTATACACCTTAAGGCAAAACAAGTTGAATTTAATTTTGATATTAATTGAGATATATGGTCTTTCCAATTCAGTCTTTCGTCGATATAAAAACCGAGAACATTGTCTTGATACTTAATTGATAATATTGCCATTACATTAACACTGAGATCACATTGTGGTTTACTCAATTGAAAGTGAATAATGTTAGTTTTCTCCATATTAGGAGTTAGTTTATTTGACAAGAACCAATTATTTAATAAACTCAACACTTTATTGCATAGAAACTGAAGCTCATCAATAGAACTATGAGAAATCAATAAACTTGTATCATCTGGTGTGGCAAATTCTTTTATGAACTGTGGTAGATCATTAATATATATTAGAAAAAGAAGAGGACCCAAAACAGATCCTTGGGGAACACCGTTTTTTATTATTCCAATACTAGATTTAGAACTAGTTGCAGTCATTGGATTATTAATTTCAACTCTTTGTTCTCTTAAATTAAGGTATGATGATATCAAATTTAGAAACAAATTTCTTATACCATAATGTTCAAGTTTGTCCAGAAGAATTCTATGATTGACACAGTCAAAAGCTTTTGACAGGTCACAAAATATTCCAACAACAGTTTTTTTTTTCATTAAAAGCATCTAATATAACAGACTCCAATTTATATGTTGCATCAATTACAGATAATTTTTTCTAAAACCAAACTGTGAGTCAGACAATATTTAATGGAATGTTAGGTGATTCAATATCCTGTTATATATAACTACTTCAACAATTTTTGAGAAAGTTGTCAATAATGAAATTGGTATACAATTCTCTAGTGACTCTTTTAGGCCTTTTTTATAAAAAGGCTTGACTAAAGCATGTTTAAGACAACTTGGGAAAATACCAGTATTTAGCACTGTATTGCATATGTGACTAAATGGTGCACTTAATGACTTTGAACAATGTTTAACAACTTTACTACTAATTTCATCATAATCATGAGATTCCTTTGATTTTAGATTTTTAATAATATTCTCAATTTCATGTATAGTAGTACCAGAAAAGACTTTCTACAAGAGAGCTTAACAAAATTCATGGGATCATTTTGAGGATTAACTTGTTCTATAAGTTTATCTTAAAAAATGTGTGTTGAATAATTCAGATATCTCATTTACATCCTCAATAATTTTACCATTTGATTCATTGGATACATTCTGTGTACATCGTAATGATCTTGATAATTCTTCATTGATAATTTTCCAAGTAGCTTTAATCTTATTATTTGCATTTGATAATTTGTCAGCAATGTAATTCCTTTTAGCTACATTTATTAGTTTATTTAAAATTTTTACAATACTTTTTATAATATATTTTTTTCGACATTATTGTTGTAGCTCCATACCTGTTCATAAATGTTTCTTTTATTTTTACAAGATATTAAGATACCTTGAGTCATCCATGGTGCATTTTTGCTAGTCAGTTTATTTTTAAAATACTTTACAGGGCAATTTGAATCATAGTAAACTAGTACAGTCTTTAAGAATATGTTAAACTGTTTATCAGAATACTTTTCCCTGTGTGTATCCTCCCAATTTTCTGTAAATAAGGATTTATATAAATTATCCAATGTATACTAGTTTATTATTCTGTGTTTATATACTTCTGCTCTAAAATTAAGATTTAAATCAATAGGTAAAACTAGAAGCTGTCCATCATGGTCAGATAATCCATAATGAAAGGTAGAACAGAATAATTGTTCTTATTGGTTTTATGAATAAAAAAATTATCTATTGCTGTTTTATATTGGTTTTGAATTCTTGTTGGGAAAAATACAATTGGTTCCATATTAAAAGCATTTACAAGAGAGTTTAATGTTACAGTATCTTCAGTTTCTACTAAATAATTTATATTGAAATCCCCACACATAATAAATTCTAAAATAGATCGCAGGCTTTCGCGGCCGTTGTCTGCATTTTCTTGGCTTGTGGTTGTGAGCTGCAGTTGGTCTCCGACTCCGACTACCTGATGATGGCAGCTGCAACGACTGCCGAAACGTCGCAAGACAATCCTCAGACGCGGCTCACACCCACAAGCCAAGAAAATGCAAAAAAAAAAAATAATAAATTCTACATTAATATTAAAAAATTCAGTTAAAAGATTTTCTAGTTGATCAGAAAAAATTACCATATTCCCAGAGGGTGCCCTGTATACACAAATTATAATATACATCTTATTAATAGCTCTGATTCCAATTGTGCAACATTCAAAATCTTGTTCTCTACAGTATTTACTACAGTCAATTTCATGATATGTTAAATTATTTTTTACATAAATACATACACCACCCTTTTCTTTATTAGTTCTGCAATAACTTGCTGCTAATTTATAGCCTTCAAAATTTGACAATTCTATACAATTGGATTTCAGATTATGTTCACTTAAGGCGGATTCACACGTCCACAGTTCATGCAGATCCGGACAATCCAGAAACCGAACAGCCAATCAGAAGGCTTGATTTTTTCCGGACGAGCTGTACAGGAAAAGTTGAGCTCATTTCGACTTTTCTGTATGCGAACAATGCAGATATTGCCCAGAATTCAACTTGTTGATGGTACAGTGTGTAATGGCGACGATTTATTGACTCGTGTTAAATTAATTTCTGTTCCTCGATATAAGTTCGTGTAATTATTACGATGTGTAACATGTCAGCAAAAAACTACGGGAAACAAGCAATACTTTCGGCATCGTGCACGCAATTATAAGTTCGATTAAGTACATTCCGCGTCTGTGCGAGACATTCGTAGTTTTAATTTGTAAACATGCTCTCGAAATGTTATTGTACACTCGTGTAATGTTCGTGAGCATTGTGTAGGATTTCATATTGTCTCCTTAATCGTTTGCTGTGTATTTTGATCGTGTTGGAGGTGTGCAATGTCTCTACTGTAGTTATTAAAGCAATGTTCAGATGGTAGTGGATCAGTCTGTTTACTGTCTGACAACTCTATTTATTCGTGCAAAATAAATGTTAACCTACTTTTCCTGTAAAAAATCTTAAACTGTAAGGCCTAATGTCACAAACTGTCTTTTTGTACAGTGGTAATATAAATGTTTCTACCAACTCAATGCTTCTTAGTTAAGTACAGGTGACAGCATAAAGCAATAACATATATGCATAATTCAGCCAAATATTGAATGAGGAAGAGAAATTGAACAAGATAACTAATGAAAACATCAATTACAATTCGGTGGCCACCCT
>PNEQ01071283.1:0-14593 GCA_003012365.1 Medauroidea extradentata
TCACGGTCATTACCTTTTGATTGACTCTGAGAGCTGTGGGCACTTTGAGTGCACCATTAGTGTATTTTGATATTTTGGTTTTCTCTGGGAATATAGTTGTTGGAGAGAGAGGTTTTTTTGTTATACAAGCAAGCAGCGGCCGCGAAAACCCGAGTCGGCGATCCTCACGCATCCGGGACTGACCGCACCCTAACACGAGTTTATGTAGTATTTGATGTATCTGGAATGTTGCCCACTGGTACGCCGGTGTTTTTGTAAATGTTGGTCAAATCTCCTGTTGTAATTGTGGAAATTATACAATAAATCGGCTGGTAGTTGAGGGTCGAGGAAACGCCAGTGCACAGAAGTGACAGAACGTATTTTTATTTGGTGAAAATCCCTCTAACAAACCAGCAATTAGCTCCACTTCGAAGAAAAAGAACCCTAGGAAATCCCTTGGCAGAGAGGGAAGCGCGGCCCGAGGGCGTGTCGCGTTACAAGGGTTCTACTGTATGCACAAGACTGGATTAACGAGATTTCAACATCACATCTTCCTGTGTTTACAGCGCATCCCAAAACATACCTAATTTTATTAATTTCGGGGAAAAGATTGCGCTATACTGTAGATGCAAGGCAAAACCATATGTTGTTACGATGTTTGAGTGAATCAGAAATAAATTTCATTTTTTTATATTGGCAAGTACACTATTTTCGGATCATGCGTGCGTACTGATTATTCATGCATACAGCATGTACGAAATTCTTAAAAGAAATTTGCAATTTTTGATAATGTATGCCATAGTAAACAATCTTTGTAAATGAAATAAACAAAATAAATTTTTGCCTGCAAAAGAGAGTTCCAAAAGTACGTATTGTGGCATGTTTATGCTGGTGTTGCGCTGCTCTTATAACTCACTGATGGTAGGCAAAAGTTTGAGGTTATGTTCTAATGTTTTGAGATGTGGAGTACTACATGGGATATGCTTACTGAAAGAAAAGAGTTTCGCTCAGACTATATTTTATTTTCCATTAAAGCAGTTCCATAGTTGCATCACTCGATGTACATCAGCGACCACTCCTTGCGCCGCTGGCCTACAAACTGATACAGGATGGCTAGCAAAACCTTTAAAAAAAATTCCCTGACTTTTCCAGGTCAGCTGGTCTTATTTTCCTGACCAACGAAACATCAATAAAATTAACCAAGTTGTATAATTGCCACAAAATTTTTTTTGGGTAAATTTTAACAATAGCTACTCATTGTGTACCAGCCAAACTATTGATTTTAGACACATAGTTTATTTATGAAGACTGTTTTTAGGGACGTTATAAGTAGTGGTACGTAAAAAAACGTTTTGTTAGGTTAAATTAGGTTGTTAGGTCTGGTAAAATTTTTTTTATGTAGGACTACTTCTAATGTCTCTAAAAGCCACACGTAAAATTTTTTGTTAGGTTGCCTAATTTAGGTAAGGGAACCAAATTTATTGTTTGTAACCTAATTTAATTTAACATAACCTAACAGAACTTAATCCTACCTAGCCTAAAAAAAAATTATGTACAACTACGTATGTCTGTAGAAACATTTTTCATAACAAACTATGTCTAAAATCAATAGTTTTGCCAGTAAACAATGAGTAGTGATACTTAATATTTATATTTTTTTGTGAAGCTGAACATTACTAATCAACATAACTTCACCTTGCCGAAATTATATCATATCTTCATTATTTACAAAGCAAAAAGTCCTAGGAATATTCAAATACGACAATTTTCACATATGTCAATTCACTTTCCACTGTTAAAATGCTGTTGTGAAGTTATGGAGAGTTAAGCTCTCAATACCAGAATTAAAAGCATTTAATAAGTTGTCAAAAACAGTAATAAGTTGTCTAAAACAGAAGTGTAATACCTAGTCACTACACCATCACTCTTTGAATCCAAAAAACATACTGTAATGTGCATCTGTTGTTCTTGCAAAACTTTGTTCAATGATTCGTTGAAACAAACTACAACTTTCTTCCCCTCTAGCAATTAACTCATTTCATCCATGAAATACGACGCAAGACCAAATGTGATGCAAAAACCTATCTTATCTCGCTGTAACTGAAGTTTCTTTGCTGTGACACTAATCTGGAAACATTGTTGTTTCACGTGGTACAGATTTGAAAAAAGCACCTAGGCCCACCTTCACAGTTTAAACTCCCAGCCTACTTAGGGTTTTCTGCCTTCAACGTGGCTCATAACGGAACCCCGGCCCGTGTTGCTTAGAGAAAAATTAACATTGCACGAATTGCACCTTGCAGAGTTATCACCAGGATCTTCGTGACTCATTTAATAGTAGTAGGATCGGTTAACCAATACAGTCTCTTTCTTCCTATCATGACTGATTTCCCTAAATTAATTTTGTTGTGGAAATAACACACTGTACTTACATTCCCAGATATTTTTAATCCACTTAATCATTTTTTTCATAAACACTCACGAGATCACGTTATGCTGTAACTTTTTAACACACCTTTGTCACTGCACGAGTCAAAAAGTTGAGGCGTGTTTCGACATTACGTGGTATGGTAGACAAAATACAATTTAAATGTAAATCCACTGACTTCAGACATGATGAGAAGATATTAATACTCGCACGAACCATAGAAAAAATATTCGCGCCACACCGCCAAGCGAACTGAGAATCCTATGTTGCCGAGCCCACGCCTTCAATTTCTACTACAAACTCTTGGGGAAAAAGACCACAACAGTTTAAAACCCACGTTATTAACTAAAAATTCACTAAAATTTACAACATTTTGCAAACAGTACGCAAAAAAAAAAAAACACCACAAGAGAGTAATTTTTTACCACTGTGGAAACTTGAAAACATCACAACACATGGTCAGAGAAACTACTGGTATGGCAACACTGGGGAACCACTGAAAATTCTGGTTCAAAAGCCAAAAAAATCGTATTTGAAACAAACAACTGGTACCACGCGTCAAATCCAGTTTCACACAACTACAATATCGGTACAAAAAAATATTATGGAACTATAAAATTGGTATATGTACCAAGAAAATGGTACGTTATGTTCGCGGAAAAGTTCGTTTACCAAATTTTGAAATTCCATGTTTTTTTTAGAGAATTCACTGACTTCTCCAGACGTCTTAAATTCCCTGACTTTTCCCGGTTTTCCCGGTCACTCACTACCATGTGATAAAGCACACATAAATACAATCTTTCATTTCCGTCGTAAAATTAAATTAAATACAAGAAATATAAACATAGCTTCTCACTGGTACAAGATAAATCTTGAGCGCAGTCAATTTTATATGTTGCAAGTAGTAATAAGTTTTAAAAATACAGTATTGGCTTACTCTTATTTTTAGCATGCGTGGATTTGTGTTCTCTGTTTGAAAACCCAGCACCTTATTATCAGAATATAATTTGGAACATCCAGTAGCTGTAAAAGAAACTCCATGAATAAAAAATGCATTAGAATACCACGTACCCACAATGAAAATATTTTACAGCCAGACTTTAAGCGTTTTACATTCAGATACACCAACCTATCACACACAAAATAACATTGTGCACATAGTTAAGATTATTAAAATTATTACGTTAGGCCTATAACTGTGCAGTGCTGTGAATGTTACATAATAGTACCAGTATAAAATACTGTACATAGAAATTAACTAAAATGTAAAGCACACAAAAACATGGTAATTGGTGCATACATGAAAACATTGCAAATCAGCAAGTTTAACCAATAAATGTAAACAATATGTGTACTTATGTATCCGATGTGATAGTTGTTCTGTAGTAAAGTCTGCTAAGTGAAACATAGTAGTTTGCTGTGTCGAATGCCAACCAGGCACCCAAGTGACATAAGCTTTAAGCTGGGGTAGTTTTGACAGTTTCACATCAAAGCAGAATGTCGCGTGGGCGCTTTTGTACTGCAAGTTGTAAAGGCACGAGAAAAGAGTTTTGAATTTACCTAATGCAATTACCCTACGAGAAAATGGGAACTAGAATGGCAATTGTGTATTAAAACAATCCTGAAAGACTGTTCTCAATGAAATTATGCTATGTACTGTACCTCACAACTGCAGTAATTTTTAAAAAATACAGTTGTTAAAAATGGTACTAACACACATAAAAAGCGTAAAGTTATAAATTTAAAAATAACGCCGCAGTCATTTTTATGTTTACTACGCACATGCAATTTGCGTACAAACACAATTTTTCCCATTTTTCTTTTTTTAAAAAATCACTAATTGTGACCTGTTTTTTCTTGCATACTATTTGCACAACATATTTTTGAATACTTTCCGAAGTGCTCTGTACATCTGCATATGGGTGCATGGGTCAGTGTCTAGCAAATCTTCAAGATCTTGTAGAACATTTACGTAGGCTTCCTTAGAGGGTGTAGGTCTTGGTGCTTCTTCCCCACGTTCCCTTTCATCCAAAGACTCCTGCTGACTGGTGAAGTCGTCGTGTTCGCCCCAGACTATCACATCACTTGTTGCACAAACAAACTCCTCATACATGTTGTCTGAAGCATTCCTCTTCCATGTGACTTCATTGCACGGGGCAATGTAGCACGAACTTATGACTGGTCCCGGTTGATGCTTGGACGACAGGCAAGGCTGGGGCTCAACGTCACACACAGCCATAATGTACGGGTTGTTTTCAACAACCGGAGTAACTGGCAAAGGGGGACAGCGGGCTTAATACATCAACAACAAAGTGGACGTGACAGAAACAATTGTATATAGTCTCCGAGCTCATTTGGTCCCGAGCAGTTCTAATTTCTTGCATTGCTGTATACACGTTCCACTTTTTTCAACTCCTGCCCCAGATCTAGATCCCTTACCCTGCTGTCCGCCAATTTGTTAAGTATACTTTCAGTAGTCGTATGATGCCCTGATGCAGAGGCTGGATGGCGCTGGTGGTATTGGCTGGTAAAAACACCAGCTCAATGTTTGCAGAGTTCTGGGTGTGCAGATGAGCAGACAGTTGTCGACGAAGAGTACTATTTTTCTATTCTTACAACACATGCAGGAGTCAAACACACGGATCTAGCTGGCAAACATAGCTGAGCTTATCCATACCTTTTTTTGGCATCATACTGACATGGCAAAGTCACATGACCTCTGAAAGCCCAAGAGTTCTTAAACCTACCTACAGTGAAACCCCTTATTTACACTTTCCAGGGGGACAGGGCGAAAAAGTGTAAATAGCGGGAAAGAGTAAATGAAGGGAAATCTCAAAAAAACCATTCAGCTTACCTTATTTAGTACTTTTGTTTTCATGTTGTTTAAAAAACTCTCTACAGGTAAAATCAAAGTGATAGTATTCATGCAAGCTATGTATTTGTCATATTTTGTCACATAAAATTTGGTACAGTGTAAGTTACCAATATCAGAATCAAATATACTGTTACAGGAAGATTTATTGCACGGGCACATACCAAGAGAACATCTTAAAATGTTAGATCCGATTTTTTTTTTATCGTTTGGTAAATACTGTTCCACATTTTACCATTTTTTTTTTGCAAATGCTATCATGAATTTAGACAAAAACGGTAAGCATTTGAATGGGAATGTACATTACTTCATTTTTATTCAGATCAACACATGTTCCCACGAACTCATCACACTTCTCCATTATTACAGTATCTGTTTTTGTTTTATCGACAATGTCAGATTTTTTTTTTCCGATTACATTACAGTTTTATAACCATCTAAAACACGCTGCACTAAAATGGAAATGATTTAAAACACAACTATTTGTAATAAATATTTTCAAACACGTTTTGAAAATTTTAGGTTAAAGTTACCGTTATTTGCGCTCACAAAGACAAACGAACGTACGTGAAGAGATCAATGTTGCCAACGTGAATATATCTCGATAGCGTCATAGACAATCGATAGCACTAGCGGCAGCAGCGTTTTCTTGCCGCCATCTTGAATTTATTGTGCTGTGAGCGCTAGCATTACACGCGATCACGGTCATTCTCCTATGGCTTTGCACGTGATCACCAATCTGTTGTGCTGGTTCTTCTTTGGTCTATTTCCAAACCAGTTTAGATGTCCTTTCTTTGTCATCTATGACTTTGAAATCTCGTGTTTTTATTGTCTTCGGATGGCGAAAACGTGAACGAAAAACGTAAACAGCGGGAAAAATAAAATTTTGATTATGTGATATGCGGGAAAATGTAACATTGCACTAAATGGCAGACAAACGGGACCTGAAGAAAAAAGTGCAATTCGCGGGAAAACGTAAATAACGGTAACGTAAATACGAGGTTTCACTGTATATCACGACCACGAGAGGAGTAAGTTTGTCACTTCCGTTCATGATCGTGCACAGGAGAACAGTCAGGCGTTTTTTACTCTTCTTCCAGCCCTTGCACTTTCACCACATATCTTACGGCCACTGATAACCTGACGGTTCTTGAATCTCTCCATCAATCATTTCGAATCTTTGAAATCTAGTCCCATTTTAAGCGCGAACATGCCTTTTGCTGGACCATTGAGCATCGAGCTGCTAATTTGCACACCTTGTACTCTCTGCTGAGAAAACAATTATAAACTGCCTTCTCCAATTCAAAATTTGTCGACTGTATCAGGTTCTTCGTCTTGACATTGCACCCCTCTTTCTCGACAGCAATGACAGTTGCTTCCTTATTCTTCAGAATCATGAAAAGCGTAGATGTTGCGATGTTAGGTCATCACGCTACCTCTAACTTCAACATCTTCCCCTCTTCCACTTCCTTTATAATGCCATACCTCTGCAGAAGTGTTAGTAATTTTCTATTACTCATCTTCTTGAATCAGATGTCGGAGCCAACAAACGGAACCGGGTTGTCAACAAATCTAAACACACAACCTAAAACCAAAACCGTAAATAAAATCTTAAGCCAACAAAATTCTATGCAAATTAGTCAATAATAAATCTAGTTAATTCCAAAAGCAATCCAAAGTCAAACACCAAAACTCAAATCCAAAAGTAACAGTTGAAAAAGAACTGTCATGAGACGTATCCAAATGCCAAACACCGTACGATCTACAAATGTTAACTAAGTAGCATTACAGGTACAAGAGTAAAATCACTAATCCGGGGAACCCCGTACCTGGGTGAGATACAGAGGGCGCTGCCGAATCGATAGTATCATGGGCCTGGAATCGATATATCGATGTATTGCGACGTTAGTTCTAAAATACTTGAAAATGCTGAAAAACTGTTGAAGATAAATTTTTTTTCGTCAAAAACCTTTAAAAAATTGTGTATATTCCACAAACACTAAAATTTAGGTTATTTTCAGAAATATATGTGATTGTAAGTTTTTGTTATCTGTAGTCTTATATGCAAAATTCCCTGATATTTCACTGTTGTCACAAAATTCCCTGTATTTTCACAGTTTTCCCTGTTCGTAGCCACCCTGAAAGTGGTCTACTGCACTCTGCCTAGCTTTCATCAATTTTTAAAATATTTATTTTTATTTTTCCAGTTTCCTGGAGTGTATGTTGTTAGATAGAGAGTTTACTGTACTTATTCCCATCTTACTGGACACATTACTCGTGTACAATTTTCATAGCAAAGTCCCTACTACATAATGAAATGACACGTAATGCACAGTCTAACACACATTCTTTTGAATACAGCATATAATACCTTCACATTATGTATTAAACCTACTAAGCTCACCCTTTCTATAGCTTCTTTGTCTTGTGGTGTGACTTGTATTACTCCAGGTCCAAACATTCCGGAGCCTACGCTGCTATTGTCACTGCCAGAGTTCGCTCCTGCAACAGGACTGCTACCGGTCGTACCGGACTGGGTGCTGCCACCTGTGCAACAAAAACACAGCATGACACCAATTGTAACACACTGCAATAATTATGACACAACAAAGGCTAACTAAACAAACGTAAGAGTATAGTGGTACCAGCGTAATCTTTCAGCTTTAGTATTCAAGTTACTGACCAAGCAGAATGTCTCCACGGGATCACATCCGGCAGCAAGGTTCTCTTATCTCAGGGTTCAATTATTTTGTTTAAGATTGGAGAACACGTGAATGGATAATAACAATACTGGTAATTTGATGTAACTTTTTGCTAATAAGCGGACACAATTCATAATTTCAGTTACTTCAGAGAAACAATAACAAAAATTTCCGGTGAGCTGACCGCAGCCACCCTTCCTCCACGAGGCAATCTTAAAAGACAAGCAAAAATGGCAGTGCATTTGTTCACCCCTGCAAGGGTGCAGAGGCATACCTCGGCCTCAGGGAACTCTTAATTATTACAATCTCTTTTATTCACCACATTGTCATGAATTAAAAAATGCCTACTCGGACACCAAAAACATAAATTAATTGTACTATGAAATGAGAAAATGTTGGTTATTAAGACTGGGGAAAAAAAAAAAAAAAATAAAATAAAAATTAATTGGAATAGCGGATGGATACAAAATTGAACTAAAACTGCAGTTACAACATTAACTACGTCACACTGGTTCCGGGAAAACCAAGTATTCTGAAGCCTATCACGTGATCAACGAGGCGCCAGCATGTCCAAAAGCCAGACACAAACAATAGACAACAAACCAAAACAGAAAAATGGCAATTGAGTTATTCCTATAAAATATATCACGAAAAACTACCCCAGTAAAAATTCTGCAAATAAAATACTGATCAGAATGAGACCTGATTCAATCCTCTAGCACATACTGTAATTCAACTCAAATACCAATTCCAAATGGCAGATGGCCCTCTTGACTTGCTGTAAGTTCAGTCTCACTCCCCACAAGAGTACAAATATAAAATTAGTAAATTAGTTACCCTTCAAAATAGTATGTATATCAAAATAATAATTAAGTATCACAATTACACTTAGACCTTTGACATTACAGTTAATTTTAAATATGTGTGGCTCACCGGGCGTCATTAACTTAGCACATTGACAGGTCATTTATTACAAAAGGAATAAAACATTGAAAATTGTTTGATAATCCCAGTTCAAGCTCATTAATAATAAAACAGATGACACACCAAACTCAATTTAAATACATGTTGCGTAGGCAAGCCAGGCACAGACTCTCTTATGACCGGTCAATAATAACCATCAATTGATCTGTGTCCCCCTAGAGCAATTACTCTCACTTGTACAATCTAAGCAGATTATTGCAGACACACCTCAACTGCTTGGAGGCATACCAGTGACCACAAACACATATTGTCTATCCCACGTAAGAATTCCGTATTTTGACAGCCGATGCTACCAATATTTTTAACACGTGCTAAACACGTGGCAGAATAACATACCATTTAAAACAACAGGACGTGATCGTATGACCTGATGAAGCAGTAGTGGCAGCCCTGATCAACAAATCGGTTAACTTCCATCGCCGACATTGAAAGTAGTGTGTAATATACGTGAAAAATAAGTAAGCATTTTGGAGGAACTGCAATATATTAACACGCTTATGTATCCAGCATTAGTCAGTTAACTATTTTATTTTATTCAGACTACGTGATTTGTATAACTATTTTACAAACAACCGCACCATTATCAACAGACCTGTACCGGCCGGTAACCAAAACAACAGACACCATTACGTAAGCTTCTCGTGTGTTTGTGTTTCGTGACCGTGTGCGTTTGTAATTATTTTCTTTTAATGTGTTATTATAAATTCTGTGAATATATTTAATATATTGCAATGCAGGAATTAAAATACACGGCCTGTAATCGCCAACGACAACGGGATATTTGAAGAGGCGTTTCGGAACAAAAATTTGACAACATTATTCTCTTTGTATTTTGATGATGTCATTATTCGTAAACCGTCACACAGCCATAGCAGTTAAGTTGAAATAAATGTTCAGCAACAGAGCATTTTACAACAATTTGATTAAAAATTAAATAGAATACGGTGTTATTTTTATTGATTTATAACAGCTAAAATTGTTTTCAGTGTTTCATATGAAGTGTTAACTTCTCTGTAATAAATTTTCTAGTACGGTTTTTTTATTGCTATAATGCATAGTTGCCAACCCATCAGATTGAAAAATAATACAATCACTCAAAAGCTATTTTCATATGTAAAACAGATGCTACAAAAAAAATACCATTCCGTTTCACACATCCAATTTTCCCGCAAAATAAACACTGCAAAAATACACTGAAAAAACATTAAATTATTGTAGCTGTATGTGACTGGAGACATATCATGGTGCTTGAATACATTATTATTCTTTCTTCTGCAGGGCTACGTATGTGGCAGATTTAGCTTTCATGAAAAAAGTTTCATCAAATTCTTGTTCATAACAAATGGTGCCAATAGGTTTTGCCAACAATATACTGTTTAATACTTTGTCTGACATTGAAGCTCTGAATGTGGTCTTATTTTCTTTAATGCTGTAAAAACCCTCTCACACTCAGCATTGCTGTGTGGAATAACCAATACTGATAACATTTCATGAGCAACTCTGTCATATTTAAGACCACTAACACCACTTTCTATATTCCCTATGGAAGACCACAACTTGTCTATTCTGTCCACTGATTCCAGTGGGATGTCATTGTCTACCTGTAAGGCACAAAACTCTTGTTGAAGACTGTCAAGTGCCTATTCTAATGTCACCTCACCCTTGACAAGTAAAACAGCAGGAAACCTGTCTACAAAATACTTGACTGAAGAAAATTATGAACTTTCAATTTTTTTTTCACACAAACCACTTCTGCATGCTTCAAAATTTAGTTTTCAAGGGAAATTTCAAAATGATGTAAACACACAAGAGTTTGAAAAAATTCCGAACTGATGTGTAAAACTTAGCTTTGTCACTCTGTGGTAATGTTGCCACTATTTTTTATGCATTGCAACCCACAACTAGGTCTTCATCGGACTTCTGATTTGTAGCACTATTGTACACAACATCAAGTACTTGTGTTGTCTTGATGACATGAGGTTTTACAAATTTGATAAGCAATTCTTTTAACACATCTGTTAACAAACCCCTAAGATGATGTATGTGAGGTGTTTGTGATTGCAGAATAACATTTGTCTTCTCAAAAACCGGAATGACACTCAACAAAAAATAGTAAATTGCTTGTATTTTGGTCATCATTGAGAAACATGAAAACTCGCTCTTCACGTGACAAAATTGGAGTGGTTTTCTGCTTTTCTAGGTTACGTGACTGCTTTATTCTCTTGCTTGAACATAAGTTATCTGGAGTTGAAGTTCTTTTTAAGGAACTTTCACCTTTACACAAGCCTTCATTCTTGGTTTCATCTGAAGCTCTGCAAGAAATTTCTTCGGTTTCGCTGACATTCATGTCAACAGATGAAGGTTTACCAGCACATTTACCTGGCAACTTCTTAGGAATCTTATACACATTTAAAGAACCTTTCAGACATCCAAGCTTTCTTATCTACTTCCTCTTTATAAAACCATATTAAGGGTTGCCACAAATCCATAAACCTACTCAGACACACTCCTTGGGATAGCCATCGAGTGGAGACATGTTTCAAGAATTCTTTTGATTTTTGGTCACAGAGGTTTAGCAAATCCTTGAGCTTATCTTTATGTTTAGCACTTTCATGTAAATAGTAGTAAATATCAACAAGGATTTCACCTAAATTTACATGAAGTGCTGTAGAACCCTTTTCTGCAGTTAAGTGCAGCAAATGGCAAGCACACACCAAAACAATAATATTTTCATGGTGTTGCTTAAGTTCTGCTGCAACACCATTTTTGTGGCCAATCATGACCGATGCATTATCGGAACCTAGGGCAATGCAATTTCCGACAGGTACTGAATAGTTTTCTTAACTACTGAGCAACATGTTCCCAATATTTTTCTCAGTTGCAGCACCTTCTAATGGCACAATTTGAAGCAAATCCATTTTGATTTGTGAATGTTTTGCACTATAATAGCTCACTACAACTGGGTAAATCTTAGAATCATCATTGCTCCCATACGTAGCAACTGAAAATGGAACTTTCTTCAACATACCTGCTATAACACTTTGACGCTCATTTGCCATTTTTGCAACTATTGCGGTGGTTTTTGTGCACCCACATATATATTTCTTAAGTTCTTCACTCCTGGGGAACAATTTTCTGAGCAGAGGTCCAACATGATCAGCTACCGACACTGGCAGGTTACGTTCGAGAATCAAAGACGTGAAATAGCACTCAGCTCGAATAACATTCAAATCGTCACTTTGAACACTACCAAAAAAATAACTAATTTTGGTTGAACTTCCTTCTAGTGTAGCATTCCTTGTATGTTTCGCTGTTCCTTTGTGAACTTTCAAGTCATTTTTACCCCCGTGCGAAATGTTTATGTCACATGAGCAATGAGCACAAAAAGCATAATTGACTCCAGTTTTTGAATGTCTAACCCACGGCATTTTTTTTACTATAAGAATCTAAAAATACTTGGTTATACGATTTCTTTTTCTGTTTACTCGCCATTTTTATGTGAATAAACCCGCAAACCGCAAATTTCCACAAATGCTTGAAAAAAACTGAATCACAGTAGGTTTAGATGCACTCTGTTGCAAACGCGCGTGGCTTAGCAATGGCGCTTACGGTAGGTTAACGCACTGCGAACTGTTGGCAGATAGATGTTTCTAACTTCCTTACGTAAGACTGCATTCGTGTGAATACTTCATTGCAAACATTCTGTTACTGGCTTCTGTGCTACGGACTTGGCCGATTGAAAACTGTGTCACAGTATTTATCCACTACTGACGGGCAACGTCATTCAGGATCAAGTGACGTCTCATGCGCACAACACATGAAAGGAAATATATTTGTACGAAAACTCTAGCCAATCGTACAATAGTACAATTAGGCCCAAAATCGTACATTGTACGGGGAAAATCGGGAGAGTTGGCAGCTATGATAATGTACATAAACTTTATACTCCGCGGGATCTTGAAGTAGTTAAAGGTGTGATTTTTAATTGGAAAATCAATACATAGAGAGATAAAATAATTGCACCCTTAATTTATTACAAAATAATCAAACTAATTTACAGTAACATTTATTACTTACTTGCACACAATTCACAATTACTATAGTAATATTTACAATTAATATTCCCTACTACTACATAGTAGAAGTATTCTCACTAGAAATAGACAATCAAATCACAACAAACACTTATCACTTTAAATTATCCACTCAAGAACTTTCTCATTAATTACAACAATTGGATTATCTGCTCGTCAATCCCATACATGCAAATGCACCATCCAAAACCTTTTCAAACTTTTCAGTAGTCAGACACACTTGCCGCACTGCCACCACTTTATTCAGTATACAGTGGAAGCTCTATCTAGTGACCCCCCATGTATTGAATGTCCGCATCTATGGAACACTTTCTGTGGTCCCATTTCTTATTTGTCTGCATTTCAAGCCCACGTCCATTGAATGTCTGCATGTACTGAAATTGTTCGTCAGTCCCGTGAGAAACGATGGATAGAGGTTCCACTGTACTGATCCTGCTATTTTCTTCAGTTTTAACAAGTCACAGAATTCCAGCCACTGTCATTGCTGTATTACCATATTTACCAGACTATAACACAACCTCGAATATAATACGACCCTCTATAGTATTTGCCTAATGGTAAGAGTAAAATTTTAATTTGCCAAAAATCCTTAATAACAGGTCCTGAGAATATACTCAAAAACCAACATGAAATCCAATTTAATACACATACAGTATGCCTAAGTAAAATAAGTAAAAGCTTTGTCATCAAAGCAATTTAAGTTCACATAGTTTCTACCCATGTACATTTTCGATTGCAGCGCAATTGCTCTGCCTAGCCACCATTAGTTTAAATTTAGCAATGTAACTACAACGCTAAAATTTTCTTAGCAGCAATGCCTGAAAACCTATTTTCGTAATGTGGTCACTCATTATTTAACAGGTGATTTACTTTTACGGCAGGCCTAATGCAACACTCCTAACAGAAAAATGTCTGATACGACAATAACAAACGGGCACATTCCCAAACATGACACCATGTTGGTCATCGCCATAGTAAAGAACCTGTACAGAGTTATGGAACAACATTCTATGCTCATTTCATATGCGCACAACAAAACAAGTCCTACAAGCATGCGGCAATAAGGAATGGCACATGCCCTACATTACAAGACATTTTGTTTACCACAGTCCACCATTTTGCCAAACAAACCAAAAATTGCTGCTAGCGTTTAATATTTACGCATACCGTATTCGCCCATGTACCCCGCGCACCTTTTTTCCCGAATTAGAATGCCCAAAATGAGGGCCCGACTTTTCATCTACAGAATCTATTTGTACATAGCTGTGTTTATTGTGAGTGATACATGCTGAGCTAAGCTTTTTATTCACTGAAAACGTCTCGTGAAGTGGTGATACGCGTGGAGTGTTTGTATTGCTTTTGTGCTGCGACTGTACCAGTTGACCTTGACAACTTCCGCTCGCTTACTCACGTGTCCGAGCGCGCCCACATACACACACAGACACTGGCTGGTGCCGTGTTGCTGGCATGCAGCGCTTGCCACTTGGAAGCAAAAAAGCGCATGTCAACCTCTCGTTGCGGCAAACTCAGTTCCGTG
>PNEQ01071286.1:0-14592 GCA_003012365.1 Medauroidea extradentata
TCTCCACAGGCGTAGCACCTTCCTCTAGCACTACCAATAGCGAACTCTCCTCAAATGTGCCGATTCTGTGCTTTTATACTAGCCCAGACAGTCGGTTATTCCCCGCATTACAGGGGTCTAAAAATAGATATTTCATCATGTTTCGGATGTGCTTGTAGTCACGTCGGCCGCCCTCGAAGGGTTAAGACGCAGTTGGGACAGGTATCTATGACGTAGTTTCGGGGGGATTCCCACTATGAGCCACCCGGGCTTTGAATCATCGGCCAGCCCTCAAGGTGTTACGAAACAGCCGCCGACCACTGGCCTCCAGGTACATGGCACGCAACAATATTGTAGGCCTAGGCTTATCCCAAACATAACCCTACATTCTGCTCTTTTCCCGTTTGTTTCCAATAAAAAAAATAAAAACTACAGTCTCATTTATGGAATATATAAAAAACAAAGTTGAACATAGAATCCATACTTAAAACATTTTCCCTCTGCGACACTGACCTTGTGCTGACTTCACTCTTCTTATCTTGCCTTATTGCCGATACTTGGTACTGCCGGTGTTTTGCTCTCGTTGCCAACGTCTACTGCTCACGCCTCCGTTGTTTACTGCCGTCATTGTTGCTGCTTCCTAAGTTCAAAGGGTCCTAGGGCCCCCGAGGTACTTGCGTTCCCTCGGTCCCTGTTTGCTGGCGACAAGATGTGACGTGCCAGCTGTCTCTAGTTGTCCCTGTTCGGGCGCCAATATATAGAGAGGTGGTGACTGAAGTCCCTGTTCGCTTGCACCAAGATGTAGCGGGGCAGCTGTTTGTATGCCCCTGTTCGCAGCACAAAGACGTAGCGTGGCTGTTTTTGCGTGTGTTATGAAGATGATCAAGGCGTTAGATGTGTTGCTGTCTCACAGTTCAGTGATTATTAGCTCGTAGGCGAAAAGTTGAGGTTATGTAAATATAAAAAAAACTAGTTTTCACTCATACTGTAGTTCTATTTTACTCTGCGCAGATCAATCAACACTCAACTTACATACGTGACAAAAGGAACCCAAAGTTCAGTTCCTCTAAAATAACACCACTGTGTCGAAGTTATGCTATCACCATGTACGTTTCAATGCTGAATCCAGAGTGTCTGCTCTTTAATACTGTAACGAGAAAAAAAAAATAAAATACTTGGTTACATTATTTATTCCCTCCTTTACCTTTTCCCAACACCAAATTACAGTTCCAGAATAATAACCAAAGCTGGCTGCATATGAAAATATACTAAGTCACGGACTACTGCCTAGCCTGCGCAAGTAAACCATCTCGACTTCTTCCGCCATCCCCAATTCTCCTCAGCATCCGTAACACGTCTGACCCCTTTTTGCCATCTCTGTACGACTGTTACTACATGACTCTTACTGCGCGACTGACAACGGGCCAGCACCCGGCACGAACTGCCCAACTACCGCTGCACGACTGACAGACTGTCACGCAAGGGACATGGTAACTAAAGGTGCACCTCGGCGGAGTGTGATAACAGACTCCAATTTTCCCAAAACAGCAAAATTACACTTAAAACACATTACAAAGGATTCCAAAATTTGAATTCATAGTTTTTACACCAAAATAATAAAGAATATTAACACAACTATAATAATTGGGGAAAAAAGGTGCGCAACAGTGGAACTACTTTCTTGGCGCAATACCCTAAGCAACCCTCTGCGATAGCTGACCTACGTGCGTCAATAACCTAAGTCATGAAGAAATTCCACGCAGCACAACATCGGCGCCAGAAATCCTATAGCCTGGAGAAGCTTGCAATACAAGAAGTTACTCACTTCACCAGAAAAAATTTTATAAGATACTAAAATTGCCAAAACTCCAAAATTAGAAATAATACAAGAAAAAGTTATATCAACAAAAATAATTAAAATTCTACGGTGGTCAATTTGAAACCAAACAAGCCAGGAAAATAAACGACTCTACTGTACTTAAAAATTCCCGACTGTATTTTAATATTTAAATTTTGAAATTATGAATTTAAATTAAATATGTCCCCAATTACTAGGTTACTGAATCCTGTTGTATCATCCCGAACACCTGACGAACTCGTACTGAAAACAGCATATAGCCTGTTATGAAAGATTTAAATTTAAATAAGGAACCAAGATGGGAAAGTGGCTGATTACTTCACAATTCTCTAGCCACTGTTCTCATGGGACTGACAATAAATTTCAATACACGAGGTACTTTAGTGCATGTGGTCTCGCAATGCTGTAAAATAAAGAAATGTCCCCCAGAATGTGTTCCATAGATGCAGATATTTCAATCCATTAGTTTTCAATACACATAGAATCCATTGTACATGCTATCATTACAAAGCAATGTTTGTTAATGATGGCATACAGTTAATTACCCATATATTAATAGAATGAAAAATGGAAGCATACCTAGCATCGCCAAAATCATGAAAGATTTTACCTACAGTATTAGTAGCGGTGAGTGTAAAGAACAGGCAAAGATTAAAAAAAAGAGCGAAAGAGAGAAAGAGAATACTGCTTTCATTAAAAAGTACATTCAATACTGCAATAAAATCATTGTAAATTTAGAGCTTTTTGCAAAGACCACTTGTGGCTGTGTTTTTACAGGACTGAAAACAAATGGCCGACGATACTAATGTTTTCGTAGGGAGTAGTATGTGGATTTTACATTGTGTTTCCTAGAATATTGCCGAACTAAAAAGACTAAAAATATGTAAGGAAAATTTAATCTCAAGACATGAGAGACAGTACAGTAAAAGTACAGGAAAAAATTCTTCAATGTTGTGAGTGTACGTTTTTGAACTAAGATAAATGTTGTTCTCATTATTGTCTTTTAAATGTGATACTTAATTTTTCAAAACTTCTGTAGTTATTAATACAAAATCACAAACACATTTCTGATAACAGAAACGCAAAAATAAAAAAAATGTATTTTAGTTTGGAAATTTTTTGTACTGTACTGTACTTCTTGTTTATATGGTTACACCTTTAAATTAAATAGAGACGTGTACTCACAGAGTATCATGGAGGACACATTGTCGTCCTTTTCGTGTGTGTAACTTTCAACCTCCATGAAACTCTGTGAGTACATGTTTTTATTTAATTTTATGATGTAATTAGTTGCCTAGCTGACTTTGTTTCCCTGTATCAAACATTGCTTACACTTTGTTTATTTGGATGATTATGCCTAAGGATTCACTGCAAATTCACATTAACACAACCTTCCAACGATGAAGAATTTTGGATGATTTGCTTTCAATTTATCTGGCTTACTCCAACAGGGTTGTGTCCATAGGAACACCAACCCTGCTTCAATCATGTAAATACACTTTAATATGAACCAACAACATTATATTAATTTTTAAAACAAGTACAACACATCTATGGAAATATTGTTTATTTTATTTAAAAAAAAATTAACACAAACAAAACTTTCTGGTTGCATTTAACAAAAAATTTGAAGATGCACTTCTTAATAAAGAATTAATTTTTCTTAAGATATTCACAGCACTTCCAGAGATGTTAATAAATGACTGCACACAGAATAGTAAATTTGTACATAAAAGTTGTTTATTACTTATTAGTACACTTTGACACAAATATGTTAAAAATAACAGTTTCAACATTGCTGGAAACAAAAAAAAAAAAACTTTTACAAACTTAACATCACTGTTTAACTTTGTACTAACATGTACCTGTAACACTTTTAATATGGTTCCATCCAAAAGTATAAAAAATGTAGCATACTATACTTGTTTTGCCCCACGCAAACATAATATGATTGTATTTAAAAAGACACTGCTCAAAACAGTGTACAATAAGTTAGCCAACACCTTAATGTTACAACTGGATACATACATGACTGCACTGAAATCTTATTACAGTACAAATAAATATGTACACAGTTGACTCACAGTAATATGGCCTATTGCGGATTTGCGGTGATGTATCGGGCTTCATTTGTAAAAAAGTCGATTACACTCAGGACAAAATACTAATGTATTTTAAATGTCATTGCAGTTTATTATGAAATTAAACTAAATAACACTGTGGGTACACAATGTTATTCACATAAAGAGGACTGCATTTAAACAAAGTGTAAGATTGTAATTGTATTTTATTTTATGTACAGTAAGCAAGCTTATGTCAAGAAAACAATTTTGAAACATTTTAACAACAAAAGGTAATACATGATTACATGGAGATCCAGGTTACCAAAGGTCAGATTCAAGTGAGTTTACTGTATTTTCAACTAACAGCTTCTTTATACGTAAAACAGAAGCAACTTGTGGTTCAAAACTAGTTACAGTATCTGCCTTAGACAGATAGCGCAACGATTTTCTTATAATTTTTATTCTGTGCTATTTTGTGTCTGTTATTTGGTTTGTAACAAAATATGTCAAGATCCGAGTCTTGATATCAAAGGTCTTCGCTGTCGCTTAGGCATTGAGTTAAAATAAAAATTTTTAATTGTAGCTAATAGTGCGTGGATACAGCATGAGTGCACAGTGTGGTTATTATTCTTTACCTGTTGCGATAGCTATAGTACCACTCGAGTACATTTGCCATTCAGTGAACGTAGGCCGCATTCAGTTCTTGACTACACTTTAAGACAGAAATACTCTACTCCTCGTAACGTTTCCGTCCAAATTGGCTTCTTCCACTCACACACACCCACAATAAACTACAGTATTACACATCACTAGTAAAACCATACAGAGGTCCACAACTTACAGTCACTGCCTACAAATTATACTTTTACATTCACCAAATTATGAATAATACTGCTTATCACATATCACTTCCAACATTTTCAAAACACATCATAGTTTATTTACAATCTCTCCCATACTTAGGTATTTATTCAGTACTAGCTTCATGTAACACAATATGTGCTCAAGGAAACATTTGACATTTACGAGGACATATAGAGTACAAGTTTCATACAACCAAAAAATTTAACCTGTTTTTAAGATTTTCTGTCCATATTATTAAATCAAAAAGGTATTTGTGTACAAAAATATAGAATAAGCCTGCATTTCTAAGCCAACTAAATTATGTATTCGCCAAGTCAAAAATAAATTCTAAAATAAATTTTCTACAGAAAATTACACAAGACTGACATGAGTACCAGTTCTGCTAAGGCTACACTCAAATGTGTATATAATAATAGTAATCCTTTCAACAAATTACAATAATAACAAGACATTACAGTACATTCAACTGAATCATTGGATACAATTTCCAAAAAAGTATAAGTATTTAATTTAAGAAATCAGAGAAACTTGAATTCCTATAAACATATGAATTTCCTCCATAACAATGCTAGAAAGCTTACTATGGAAGCACATATTACAACTTCATATAACAAGAACAGCAAAGTATAACAGAAAAAAAATTAACAGAACATTACATCAATTGCTTTAAAAGCAAAGCCAACGATAAAACACAAAAATTTACATCGCTTTCAATGTTACAGATACTGTATGAATGACTGAATTGAACGTAAGGAATGTTTGAAATGAAATTAACGTAAGGACTGTAATAAGCTACTGTACATACAAAACTCTAAAAATGCAGTACGTTTTAAATTACAATTACAATGAATACTAAGTGCCAGTTTCACAAGGTCTGGTTTCATCCTGATTAAATGTCGTTAGCGAAAAACAATAAGAGGTTTCAATTACTGAGTTACCACCACCTCAAGAATTATAATTTAAAAACACATACAGTATTACGTACATTTCATTGTGGCTTCAGACTGAGCGAGGTGGCGTAATGGTAACACGTTGCACTCATATTCATGAGGACACAGGACCAGTAGCTGATTACAACATCCTGATACAGTTTTCCATGGTGTCCTAAAATTGATCCAGGCAAATGGTGTGGTTTTCTCGCCGTTGTGAATTACTATTTAACAAAATCAATTTGTGTCATCTAAATACTTATGTTTTAAAGTAACTAATTTTAGTTTCTAACAACTGCACAGTTAAACATGTTGCACTATTTTTTCTTTCTTTCATTCACCTGCACGCTCCTTTACGCTTCAGTTCAAAACTCTACCTAGAGATCACGTCAAAAACATTAGCCAAAAAAAAACATACAGTAAAGTATAGAGATTGTAGTTTTCACGCGATAAGAAGCTATGAGCAGACCTGCACCACAGAATAAATAATGCTATCAGAAGCGACAAAGGAAAGCTATTACAGCACTACGTTGTTATCAAACCAGTTCTCGTGGCGTACAAGAGTACATATAAACAAAGCCACATGGATCCAAATCATTGGTTTATACTTAATAGTAATTCATTCAATAAAAAATCATAATATTTAGAAATAGTAAACATAATTACGAAGTCCAAATTCACAGAATAACTAGGTATGTTAATGCTAGCAGAAGCAACATTTCAGTAATATCAAATATCCACAAAATCTTGCACCATGATAATACAAAAAAAGACAAATTCTGTAATAACCACATGACGTTTCTGTTACTTGTTTATTTATTCTGTGTCTGCATAATAAATAACTACTACGTCTTTCTTGTAAGTTCAGCAAGATTAAACTCTTTATGAAATGATTTCCACTAAAGTAGTTAGCTTTTACTGTTGCCCAGCAATAATTTCTAACTAGTAAATAGTTTTACCTATTGCTCCAAAAATAAGCAGCAAATTTTTTACAACTTTCGAAGCCGTAAAACTCGTGTACGGCTTATTACTGCATACAGTATTTACAGAAATTATTTTTTTTCCAATCAAAATTGCATAATGCACAAAATGTGTTTACCAGCATGCCACTGCTGGCAGAAGCCATCTTGCTCAGCAATAAAATTATCGCAGTATATTCAGAGAAAATACTTTAGTGCACATTACAATTAGTAAATACTCTGTGCAAAATAAGTGCATATAACTATTTTGACTACTCTCATTTGCTTTTTAATGAAATCAACTCTCAACTTTTAATCAAATTACGCTGCCAATGTAAACACAGGCACATACCTATGAACAGCGCCACTTCTGTCTTCATCCTGTCTTCCCCGACAGTTGTAAATAGTTCCAGATGCTTTAATGCTTCTTTGATTAACTGTGAGAAATGCAGTGGGATAATTAATTGTAACTAATGCAACTTAACTTCCTTTAAATTACTGCATTTATTGGCCTTTTACAGATTTTGTGCTCGAAAGTTACATACAGTAACTGCACTGGCGCTGGCAAGTGAAGAGAACAGCCTGCGGTATGCTGTTAAGGTTTTGCAAAACGGCCACTATAAACATGGGGGCACGGTGTTCAGTTAGAACAGCAGCTGCTAACAGAAGCAGTTGATTGGTTAAACGTATAGAAAGAAGCGGCGCGTAAGATTGGTTGAACGTACTGTACTTGGGACAGCCTGTGTTGCGAGTGGTTAAGGTTTTGTCATAAACCCCAGTGTATTGTGTGATTTATGGTTGTTTGTGTAATTCTTGATAGAGATGATTATAAAACACTGCAAAAGGAAAATTTATCTACAAAATATTTGTTAAAATACTGAGATAGGTGCATAAAAACAAAATATTTCTTACCTAATCTAAAATTTAGTTCTTCGAATTTTTTTGTCAAGGCTTATATTTGAGTTTTTTTTTTTTTTTTTTTTTTAATTTTATGTATTAAATATTAACACAGCAGCTTATTTTTGGAACAATAAAGCAATTAGCAATGAAAGCTTAGTTAACGTACTTACATGTGGCAGAAAGATTCAATCTCACTGAAAACTGAAGTAGAGGAGGGCTTTCTAAAAAATGGTACTCACTTTAACATGAACTCCCTGTATTATCTGATGACCTTAATAGAACCAGCTATTTTTTTTTCTGGTTTTTGTTTCGTATAAAAATATTTTCAAGGACCACACAATAAGCCTGCAAAATTCAAATATGTGAAAAATGTACATGAACAATAGGTTACAAAGAGATTACTCATACATACTATAGTTAAAATGACAAAGCTATCACACAGTGCATGAACAATTATGGACAATGACGATGTATTACCATCATTAAAATCCAACGCTAACGACAGAGATTGAGGGGAACAATAAATTAAAAACACTCACTGATGTATATTACATTATTTCCAATGCCACTTCAAACAGAAAGACTTCATGCATGGTAAATAATATTAAAATTATTTTTATCAGATACAGCATAATTTATATTTTGTGTTACTAATTAATGAATTAAAATAAATTATTTGGAGATTCATAAGTAGTTGGCCTGTATAAATAATGTTATAAACTCAACAAACAAGTTACTTTCCTTTGTCTATACAGTTTGAAGAACAAAAATGCCACACAGGCAAACTGCAACTACAATATAAATCGTAACTAATAGAATTCATAACTCTGAAGAACTAAATTACATACTCTACTTAGAAAATAAGCACTAAACAAAACTTATATTAAAACCATATGATGCATTTAAACAATTCTGCAATCACTTTCTTATTTACGACTAGGTGCAAACAAAAAGCCAAGAATGAATCTAGCCAAAAACTGCAAATTTTACAAACAGTTCAGCTAGATTGCTGTTATGAAGTTCACGGACAGTACTGTTGTAAATACATTGAAATCTGCATCGTTACTTAAGGAGACAGAAACGAAGACGCTAACTAACAGAAAACAACAAAATGCTACCAAATTATTCAACACAATTTCACAAAGTCATTTGAAAATATAAGTACAGAGAGAAAATAAATGATTGGCAATATGTTTGTATCACACCACAGTTAAAATTCAGAATGTCTTTGGAAGAATCCAAATGAAAACCTCGGTTTCAACCCAGTACTTATTACTATGTATGTTCAAGTTCACTGGCCACGCACCATAATACATTTGTGCTCACGATTCATGAAGAAGCAAGTTGGTAGCACTGTGAATGTCATTATTTGCATTTCGGAGAGCACTAAGGACCCGCGTGCGCTCAAACCCCATTTCAACAAGCGTCTGCACCTGCTCCTCCGAAGGTTGAATGTTTGGTTCTGAAATGAACAACACATCAGCAACAAACTAGCCGGAAGATGGTAATAGCAATATCATTAAGATTTTAAATTCTGCATTACCTCCAACAAAAGCTCACACCATTAAACTATAAAAAGTTATAATTTCCAAAAAAATGTTTCAAGTTTTATGAAAAATTCAAAGCTTAAAACACAAAAAGTTAACAAATCTAAACATTAAAAAAAAAAACTGTACTGAAACTGAAGCGGAGCTACCAGTACCATAACTGTATTGGCTATCGGTTTTTCACGTTAACTTCAGAAATTCAGTAACTGTAACTAGAAAAATATGTACAGGAATTTGATAAACTTGGCCAACTTCAGTTATCTTTTTAAACTTAATATCTAAAACGTAAAATTAAAATTCATACTTCACCAACTATTTACTATAGTGATTTTTAAAAAAAAATTCGTCACAATATTTCCTAAGATATTTTATGTAGAAAGCTGTTTTTGACGAGAGTTGTGTTTCAAATTACGTCAACTGAGAAATAATTAATTTAACATTGATTTCGCAGTCACACACTGCGGCTGAACCATAGACAGGCAGGGTCTGTAAGGAGGCTGCTTATTCCACAGTACAGGCGGGAGCAAGGATACAGATTTACATGTCGTATTGAATTTTATGTAGCTATTTATCTGTCAATATTCTACTACTGACTTTGTTTAGGGCTTGTTCCCGAGTTTTTTTCTGACTGGTGCCAATAACTCAAATATTTTTTAACCAAAAGTTTTGAAAAAATTTGAGTCAATGTGCAATCACACAATGCACAATACTGTGGACGCATTTTGTTAAAATAATTTACCATTCGCCAGCAAAAAAATAATTTCCTTCATTTTTGCTTATTTTCACGACGAAAAACAAGGTACTTTGGGTAATTTAATCTAAAAAACCGATCAGTATAATTCTACAGAAAAAATTCAGCTACAAATTATAACATATAAGTGTCAAAACTGTGCACCGAAATTTTGATATGAGTATTAGGTAGCAATAAAAAAATATTTTCTCGAAATCACTGCAAAACTCTGTAACAAGGCCTTAACCCCTTGACATCATGACACATCCAGCGCGTCACAACGTAGTTCCTTCGGAACTGTGTAGATAGCTACACGAACTGGCTGTGCTGCAGACCAACACACAGTTTAACGTTCTACCTACAAATAGATGGCATAGTATGTGGTGTTCTTTCTTTGTTTCATACCGCCATTTTTTTTCACCATGCTAGAGTTGTATTCTTGCCAGTCGAACGCGCCATGTTGTGCTAGAGTTGTATTCTTGCCAGTCGAACGCGCCATGTTGTTACGTGATTACTGTGCAGATAGCTGCACTTTGCAGGCGTACATTGGAACTTCTGGTTTACTGTTTACGTGATAAATTGCACCTCATGTGACAAAGTTTATTTGCTTTTTACGATGCCAAATTTTTACTGTAAAAATTTTGATATGTAGGCCTAGTCATGGCATCAATCAGTGGAACACATAAAACATTTTTGAAACCTAAAACTATCTGTGAAGAAAGTAAGAATGTGGTACATCTGCTGTCTACTGTACATGAGAGTGCTGAAATTACACAGACAGATCAGATGCAAAGAAAAAAACGGAGGTGATGCTGGTACACCTGTAATCAAGCCAAAATGTGTCCCTGATTACAAGAAAGGTATGGGTGGTATTGACAGACAAAACCAGGTATTCGCTTGCTTTCCTGTTATGCGGAAGTATGTAAAAAGATATAAGAAAATTTTTTTCTACCTCCTAGACGTGTGCCTTTTCAATTCATGTGTTGTGTACCAAAATGTGACGGGATAAAAGCTTTCATTCACATACTTCAATTTGGACATATCAGAACAATTACTGCAGAACTGTGAGCTATCAAGACTATCGACAGCATGTTTGCCCTTCACCAGGGACCACACCCACTCTCCTGCAGTCGAAGAAACATGTACATTTCCCAGAGAAATACACCATTCACAACCACACTGAAAGAACTGACTGGAAAGAGGTGCAAGATTTGCTGTGCAAACAACAAACGCAGCTAATCTGTTTATCAGCGCAAACTGTGTGATGTAGGGTTTACATGTCCCAAAGTGTTTTGAAATTTATTACACACAAAAAAAAATTCTAGATGTGACATGTTCATAGCCAAATCTATTCCCAATGGAAATAATATAGAAGATTCATACTGTAGTTGTAGATTGTGTAAATAAAATCTAGCTTACAAGCTATTTTATAAAATGTCTTATGTTTCAATGATGGCGGTGCTGATTCAGAGGTTTGTGTTCCAAATATCACTTAGCTCTAAAATTTACGAATTTCATGTGTTTTCCCAAATTTATTGCTTTTGAATAGAATTTCATACTAAACTGTGTATATAAAAATGTTTCAAAACATTTCAACTAATTTTTACTGTACTGTTCTGTGGCAGTATGCACTAGGAGGTAAAAAACATTTTTTTCTCTTTCTATTCCAAAATTTATTTTGCTCTGAAAATTCTTTACTCTAAAAATTTTAATACGCCATGTCCAAGCTCAAACCTATTGATATAACTGAATGAAATAGGATACTTAGGTGTGTACATAATATCCTGTTATGAGAAACTGCATAGAAATATAAAAAAATTTCTAAATGTAACATTCACATGCCAAAAACTGTTGCTAATTGAAGAAAATACATACATTACTTACTACGATTTTAAGAGCAAACTTTAAAATATTTCAAAAATAATTTTTTATAAGTGTCAATGATAGAAAAGCTGATATGGACAACTTTGTAAATAATATAATAATTAATTTTCATAATATATTTAACATTTAGAATGCTCAACATTGTAGTTAATTTACAAACATAGTACACTAGACCAACGATTTTACGAATACTGACGGTTCCATTTATGACATTCGTGCTCACAGTCAGCCGTATGTGTTTTTATCTTTTAGTTTAACAGCGATTTCAACATTTACTGTACGCTAATTATAAATTACAATTTAACACACTAAACGTCCCATAAACTTGAGCGAGAAGCAATAAATCCTTGCGGGCTGGCAGTTGCATTGTTAAAGTATCGCACATACCGTCAGGAAGTGCGTGGGAAAAAGAGTAAGCCACCTTTTTTTGTCTTGGAACGAGTCTGGACAGCTGAAAAGGAAGAAAGAATAATAAAAAGTAAAAAAAAATCCGGGTGGTGGGCCGTGTGTGAAAACGAGCATGTCTAGCTTTAGCACTGCTTTTCAACGAACTGTCTGTCTAGATTTGGTAGCGCTCACGTAGGTCAGACATGTTTTCTGTCGGCACACTGCCGGAATAAAATCACAAATTTGTAACCTTACTCAAATCAAAGCGTACACGTGCGCCCACTTCTGTTACTACTAATTGTCTTCGAACTTAAGGCCTTGTTACGGAGTTTTGCAGTGATTTCAAAAAAAATTTTTTATTGCTACCTAATACTCATATCAAAATTTCGCTGCACAGTTTTGACACTTATATGTTATTATTTGTAGCTGAATTTTTTTGTAGAATTATAATGAACGGATTTTTAGATTTCATTACCCAAAGTACCGGTACCACGTTTTTCGTCGTGAAAATAAGCAAAAATGAAGGAAATTATTTTTTTGCTGGTGAATGGTACATTGTTTAAAAAACACGTCCACAGTATTGTGCATCGTGTGATTGCACATTGACTCAAATTTTCAAAACTTTTGGTTTAAAAATATTTGAGTTATTGGCACCAATCTGAAAAAAACTCGGGAACAAGCCCTTAACTTTGTGCCGCCGCTAAATACAGTTCACGACTAGTGCACGAAAATAAAGCAACTACTAATGTTGGCGTCGTTTATATTTGCTGGCAAATGCAATATTACCTGCCCAACGGACAAGTGAACAGTTACATTCACCCGTCCAAGCTGATTTTTGTGTGTCTAGGGCATGCGCACAAATTATTTAACGTGTGCCACAGTGTGAAAGGGCACACAGAATTATCATCAGAGCATGCATGCTAAAATAAATAAATAAATAAATTGTTACACTTGTCAACTGATTACATTGGTCTACAGCGGCCGGCAGTGTAATCATATTGACTGCCGGCGCGTGCACTCTTGTCGCACGTCCAAAACACAGTTGAGGCGATCCAGTGCTAGATAGCCATACAGTACTTACATGATGCTGCGAAGTTTTTGGTCCGTTTTGACTTTGCTAATAGTCGCACCCATACTTGTCGGGTATCATTGTAACCAGCGCATACTTACCTGTAAAAATAAACCTATATTTCCTTACAATAACGTACTACTTTGTAATTAAATACGATTTAAGTATGTTTTAGTGCAATTTTTGGGTTTAGGGGTCAGAATCGGACAAATACAGCTATAGCGCAGACACGGCAATAGCGAAGTTCGAACCCAGAACCGTGACATTTCACTATAACGAGACTCTACTGTATATTTTTGTTTATGCAGAGTACAAAAATTTACTATATAGCATAATTACAAATAATACTTCAAAAATCCTAACATGTACAGACTATCACTAACAAGATAATGCTTCCCAAGCTATAGAAATATGATGCCTTGGTCCAAGAGCTACAAAATACATGTTCAGACAGGGCATCATACTTTGATTTTGTTTAAAAGTTTGTATTAAATAATTTTTTCATTAGTACCTTCCCTTGTTGGGCCCAAAATTACTTTGTATTTCATATTAATGTTATTTTTAATACACAAACCATTTAATCTATACAAGTGTATATGAGTTGAAGAGGCAGAACATTAACTTTGTATTATAAAGTATTTCTTATTAACGGGGTATTTATTAACGAGTTCTGACTGTACTTGTCACCAGGGTAGGCAGCATCCTTAAGGCCATTTTTCTCACTTTTTTTTATTATGTTTTCTGAAAGAGGGGTAAAAAAGTTATTCGTAAACGTAGTGATTAGTTGTCTAATCACTGTACTTTACAAAATAGAGCACTTGAAAGTCGCGATTTCCTTAGTTTTGGAGGATACTTAACTTTTCTTCTAACATATATTTTTAGGTATGTCGTATGTCATGCAATCTATATGGCCCATAGAACACATTAATACAGTATGAGTCAGATTAAACAATAAGTGTGTGTTTATTGACGCTTTGAATTCACTTGAAAATACATGCCAAACCTTTTGATTATAAAACTTTAATCGTTCAACTCAAACTGTTATAACTCACACAATATATAGTTACAACCCTAAACTGTAGAAGAGAATTTGTTCCAGTTCATTTACTCGCTTCTAACGCAAATGCAACTTCCTCCAGTAAGACTCTGCATTTGACACTTGTGAACTGGCTACAACACCCTTGGGTCGGAATGTACAACAGTTGAGCCGGTGTTGCACGCGCTCCAAGTCCATTCTCTGCACGACCCTGCCCACCCGCACCTTTCAGCTCGCCTCCTTTTAAATTCTTGGAAAATAGTAGGCCCTAAGCAGAAACAACTTGTCAGTGTGCTATTGGATTCCAGAGTGAAGTGTAAATACTGGCGCGTATTTGACCAGTTACGGAACTAGTGGAAAACCAAAACGAATATGGTTTTTAATTTG
>PNEQ01071287.1:0-30849 GCA_003012365.1 Medauroidea extradentata
CCACCTTAATAGCCGAATTTCAAAATTTCCTTTCTTAGTGCGCGCCTACGCCACAAGGGGAAACTTCCCTTAAAATTTCACGTTTCTAGGTCCAGTGGTTTGGGCTGGGCGTTGATGATGAATGAATGAATGAGTCAGTCAGTCAGTGAGTGGGGCACTTCCTTATATATATATATATATATATATATATATATATATAGATTTATAACCAAAAACAATGTTTTTATGCGCTGACAAAAATATGCCTACTCCCTCTGAAGCATACAACGTGTATCTAAAACATACCGAGAAACTTTAGCTGGTTATTCCTGAGGCGGAAATAGAAATTTTGATACAGGGAACCTATGGTCCGGGTCAAATAGGGAGGGCTATACACGCTTCCAAAGTTTGAGACATATTACAAATTATTGTGATATTTTGAAAACGGTTGCTTGAAAGAAACAGATTTATTATTGCCAATGATTGTCATCTAAATCAATAATAACGTGATGGATTTTTACATTTGACACACCTCAATCATGTTTAAATGGGGTGGCACCACTGTTATTGTTGAAAAAAATCGTACGTGGCAGTAAAAATATGCTATTTGTGACCAAAAGTAATAAAACGTTGGAAAAATTATAAAAAGAAATTTCTGTTACAAAATATGTCTAAATCTCGTCATTTAAGGGTAATCATAAAATGTTTGATTTCACAAAGAACTGCTATTGCCTACCAAGTATGCAACCAGGAATGACTGGTTGCGTGCTGCGCCATAGTGGAATGCGTCCTGCAGCTCTGTGTGTGGTAAAACATTTTTGCGTTTAATAAACAGATTAGGGGATTATCTCACTTTAACGAAAAATTAATGAACGTCTGTGCATTACCAATGTCATGTCGCACTATCAAAAGAAATTCTACAGCAAGTGTTCAAATTGATGGTCTCCCATTTCACTACAACAGTCGAGACAGCGTATCAAAGACTGGCGTGTTCGAAAACACCGGTGTATCTTGATTGTTGTCGCACGCGGCCATTACCCTAGCTAGCAGATCTTCCTCCGACTCGACGGGTGTGTTGTACACCAGAGTCTTCATGAACCACCACAGGAAAACGTCGAGTGGATTAAGGTCTGAAAGACGTGCTGGCCACGTAATAGGCCCACCTCTTCCAATCCACTGTGCTGGCAATGGCGTATTAAGGTGATTACTAGAGCCATGATTTTATGGCGAAAAGATTTTTGCAACATTTGATTTCGATGCGTCACGTGCACACCTGCAGCTCTGCTACATCGTCTGTGGTTGGATGATTTTACTCTCACTTGCCTTGACAAATTACGGACGTACAGACTCACAATAATCTTATTCTGATTGGTGCAGTAAAAAGAGAAACGTGTCTGAACATAGACACGCTGCCAATAACCTTGAAACAGAACTGTGCACGTGAGTCACTGAAACAAAGTGGGGCAAAAATCTTTTCGCGACAAAATCGTGGCCATAAAGATTACGTACAGCTCGTTAGTAATGTGGAGGGGCACCATCGTGTTGAAACCACATACGTTGCCGAACCGCAAGCGGCACATGCTCGAGGAACTCTGGCAATGTGAATTGCAGGAATTGGCAGTACATGTGTCCATTCAATAGGCGTGGCATCAAGTAGGGTCCAATGAAATGGTCGCCGACAATACCCGCCCAGATGTTCACAGCGAATCGCTGCTGGTTCGCTACAATGACAGTTGCATGATGATTGATGTTGTCCCATATCTGACTGTTCCTGATATTAAAGTAACCATCACGTGTAAATGTCGCTTACTTCATTAGTAAACAATACGATGAACTTAAAGGCCGGATATTCTGTGCACTGACGCAGGAATCACTGCGAAAACACATGTCGATGAGCGAAATCTGCTTATGACAATACCTTGACCTTTCGCACGTGGTAGGCATGTAGCAGGTGCTCATGCATAACACGCCATACAGTTTAATGTGACACGCCCACTCCGTGCGCAATGGCGCGAGTGCTTGTTGACGGGTTGTCCTCCACAAGGTTAAGAACTTCTTCATTCACATTTGGTGTACGTACATTCCTTGGGTGACCAGAGACACCTCGCACTTTAAACGTGCCTGTTTCACGCAGTCTCTGGGTGACACTGCTGAAGGTCTCGTGATGAATTTGCCTACGTGCAGGGAATCTCTCGTGATACAATCGTGCAACAGAGCGTGCATTACCTTTCGTTTCACCATACAGCAGAACCAAGTCTGTCATCTCGGCGTTGGTGTACGTTGTCATGTCAACTTGTAGCACGATGTGTGCAAATAGTGAAGTGTGGATTTGTGGTCTACTACAGTCGTCTCCCATGTTCGGGAAGTGGAACTACACTACCGCTAATGGTAGGGGTGTTTTGGTGGAGGGGGAACCACGACGCACACCAATGTTATTAGCAAACACACTAGACGATGCAACTT
The DNA here is from genome assembly GCA_003012365.1 of Medauroidea extradentata. NCBI lineage: Eukaryota > Metazoa > Arthropoda > Insecta > Phasmatodea > Phasmatidae > Medauroidea > Medauroidea extradentata. The sequence continues at coordinate 2,443 of PNEQ01071287.1, forward strand.
ATGATTCCTCGTTGCCACAAACCAAGTGCCCACACGCAACACTGTTGTGGCAAGCAACCAGTCATTCCTGGTTGCATACTTGGTAGGCAATAACAGTTCTCTGTGAAATCATATAGTTTAATATTTCCCTTACAGGACGAGATTTAGACAGTTTTTGCACGAGACATTTCTTTTTGTAATTTTCCCGAGGTTTTATTAATTTTGGTCAGAAACAGCACACTTTTACTGTCACGTAAGTTTTTTTTTAATAAAGGTGGTGGCACCCCATTTAAACATGATTGAGGTGTGTTAATTGTACAAATCCCTCACGTTATTATTGATTTCGGTAACAATTTAACCAGAAATCTGTTTCTGTCAAGCCGTTTTCAAAGTATCACAATAATTTGTATTTTTTCTCAAACTTTGGAAGCGTCTATAGCCCTCTCGATTTGACCCGGACCATGGGTTCCCTGTATCAAACTTTCTATTTACACCTCAGGAATAATCTGTCAAAGTTTGTCGGTATGTTTTAGATACACTTTGTTTATGCTGAAGGTTTATCGCATCTACTAACTCCGCATTTGTTTACCTCGAGATGCAAAGTGTGAGTGGTGCTGTAGTAAGATACATATTTCGCATTCATAGAGCAGGAATGTCAGTACAGTTTCGAATCACTGCAATTATAAAAATAAGTGGAAGAATTAGAAGTGGGAAAACTTTTCCGGTTATTTATAACCAACACTATGAAAAAAAAAAAGTGCTCCTGTAGTTAACTGGAATTTTCGTAATCCCTCGCTTGTGAGTTTAAGTTTGTGATTACCTGAAACATACAAAATAACAATACTTTGGAGTCTCTGTCTTTATGCTGTATCGTACATACTTTTGTAGGAAATATCATAAGTATTATTTGTATTATATAATCTTCAATCTCGAGTTTTTCTTTGTTCTTGCTTTCTCGACGCCAGAACACTATATCTCTAGATCGTTTCAGTAGTCTTTCAAAACCCTTCTATTCATTCGAACAATTTTAATACTTTACTGTTTTTCACCCGTCTGTGTTCCAACATCCGATACGCATGGTCAGCTCATTTTTCTTTTCCTGATTTCTTCTCCTTGCCACCTTCTACGTCCTGCGCACTGTTGCTCTCAGGTTATTAGAGTAGTCCTACTTTCCGAACGAAATAAACGCTTACGGGATCACTTTCCTTTCCGTGAATCTGTGTGTTCCTGTCTGCGTATGCGTGCATGCCCCCTTTAAACCATGGAGCTCGTTAACTAAATTCCAAATTGCTTGACACGAACACAAAATCAAGCAAATACATCTGACATTTGTAGTTTTCGACAGTGTTTATGTTAAGTGCAATTTTTTTTTTAAAATTTTATCCGTTTGAAGTATTTTTAGCATTGTACCATTTCTCGTAAGCTATTAGCCTATACATAAAGTATTTCTCATATTCAATTGGCAGCAGCCTAGACTCCTAAGTCCTATACATGCACTGGACAACGTCGAATAGCCATTGACTACTAACAGTACAAGCGGGTTGCAAGTGATATCCTCACGAATTGTTAATTTATTTATTACCGGGGGAGTTCACCAACAATTTTAATTGTTTCAATATTTTTTGTATTTGTGCGAGATATGGTTTGTTTTGTAGAGATACATTGTGAATATTTTTCAGTGTAACGAAAATTTTCTACCTTTAAAATGTTGTCTAATGAAATATCAAAGTCCAAATTTACAGGAAACACTTTTATGCTAGAAAGTAAAACCAATTGACTGACCGAACTGAATAACAAATTATACGCTACAAGGTCACTTATATAAAAATAAAAACTTAACATGTTTTTTTATTTAAAAAAAATGCCACGTTAAAAAAATCAAGATTTTTTTATACGAGCAGTAAAAACCTTTTTCTGCAAATTTAAGATTTGATAGCCCATTATACAAAACTATGAATGGGTAAACATTTTTATCTCCGTGAAAATTGGTCGCAATGTATGTCTATAAACAAAAAAAAAAACATCTCGTACAATTATAAAAATTATTAAAACAATTAAATGTGTTGATGAACTACCACGTTAAAGGCTTGCAGTCGGAAAAGAAGTGTTCACGCAGCTGCCGTCAGGTGGCAGTGAATTATACTTTCTTGACATTCATTGCCACCTAGGATGAACACATGAAATACTCGTGCCTCTGCTCATTGGATTTATCAATAATCCAAAATGTAGGCACTGAATTTTTAAAGGTAAAATTATGATCTTTACGTTTGTTACTTTGAAATATAGTAATAAATGCATATAAACCTAAATTTTGTGCCTCGGAAATCACCCAACTGATAATTGCTGAAAGAAGCACGTAACCTACACTGTTGAAAATTTCTGTGAATTTACGGATACTTTTACGGAAATCTCTGTTTAATTATGGGAAACATTATTTTGTTATACATTATTTCGTTTCATTAAGTAAACAGTTGTAAAACTGCGATAAGAAACTAAAAAAATAACCGTACGTGTTATTGTGCCTGCATCCTAGAGAAGTCCCATAAATATTTAAGTAGAGATAGTTGCCTTCCATAAATTAACGGACACTTTTGCGGAATTTTTTACCAGCATTTCTTCGTAAAACTAAAATTATTTTTAACAGTGCCACCAAATGTTTGTGAGAGTTTTTAGCAACTGTCGTTTGGTATTCCTAAGTAACATACTAAAAAATTCCACTGGTATTCGGTACGACTTGAAATTCTCTAATGTACACCGTTATAAATTTTAACGGAAATGTATCTTTAATAAACGAAAATAGCGGCTTAAAAATAAAGTACGGAAATGTCTATTATAGATATACACTACGGAATCATACGCAATAGATCTTTAAGTCTGCGGACAAATCGTAAATTTATGGGTTGAAGAGCTGTAAATATATCGGATACATTTTAATAACATCACCGGTAAATCTGCAAATCTGTAGAAATTTAACTGTAGCATTATCGACATGTAAGAATGGCTCAGTTCCGTGTGATGAAACGGTTTTACGGAAACTTCTGTTGGATTAGGAAATACGTTTCCGTGAATTCACGGAGGTATCCGGAGAAGTTTTTACCGGAAATTCCGTAAATCGACGGAGAAATTTTTTCACAGTGTACACGATAGTGTATAATGTAAATACACATCCCCTGATTGGCCTTTACGCTTATTTTCAAAGGGATAACCTTTTATTAATTATTACAGGCAAATGCACAATATTTACCGTATAGTTTCACCAAATACAGTTAAACTTGGTATGTAGAAAGTATTAACTACAGGCATAAAATATTTTCGCTGCCATTTGTGAACATTAGTAATAAATTAAAGAGCGCTATACCCAGTGGTGGCTCGTGGGTTGTTGCCAGGTAGGGCTGCAGTTGTCAAGAGCTGTACAGGGCAGTGCGCTGGTTGACTCTAAAGCCACTGACACGCTGATATGCAGGTGCCTCTTACTACTGAATGGTCACAAAACATCTAGTAGCCGGCAAATATTTCATGGTCGTTGGTCTACGACGCGTTCATTAAGAATTAGCAGTTCCGACTAACTGCAGCCCCACCTGGCAACAATCCACGAGCCGCCACTGGTTATACCACAATTGCTGGAATACTTTTTCGTAAATGCTGTTCATGTATTACTTCCGATACATTTACTGCATCAGTCAAACGATCTAACCAATTATGATCGAACTTAATATGCTGAAAGTACCTATTTCGAGCATAAATATTCTAATAAAGTGTTTAATTTGTGTGGACATACAAAATTCGCGTTATTTTCCGTTACCAGGCTAAATATCAAACGGCTGCATACTATTTTGACGTTTCTAATTGGCCAATAATGTCGTGAGTCTGCCGCAGAGAAGGGCTTGGGCCCGAGTTTCTCGGCTTTCGAGAGAATTATTTTTTTAAATACATACGAGAGTCAATATCGTAAAATTGCTTCGTAACCTTTTTGCAAATTGGTTTTACTATGCAATATAATTTTTCGAGACAAACTGTATGATGAGTATAGATAACTTATCAATTGAAAGGAAATTTCGTTAATTAACTAATTAGCAACTAGTTTGCAGTCATCTGATTCGATAAAATTAGAGTATTCAGTTTAAATCAGTCATAATAAAATTTCGAAACGTTTTTACGATATCGGCTCCCATTTATGTTTAAAAAAATAATTGTCGTTAAATGCGACGAAACTCGGACCCTTGCCCTTAATGACATCACATTGAGACTCGTGCCATTGAACTCACAGATCTTGCTCTGTCACATACAGGACAGTGAAGTCTAGTCTGTCACCAAACAATAACGCGAATTCTGTAGGTCCTTAGCCATTGCATACAGCACTAAGAGAATTAATAAAACTCTGTAAATGACTCGTAAATGTAACGAAACTATACCCAGTAACAGCAATCAATGTAAATATACATGTTTTAATGTTGGCTTAGACTTATTTTAAATTATTTGCCATGATAATATATTTAACATACTATTAAACATATACTGTTTCATAAAATTCTGCTCTCTACTCTCACAGTATATGTTACCAGCATAAGACATACCTATACAAATCATTTTTATCAACCGTTTTGTGTGCTAATATTACACGAGTAAAGAACACTTTAACGTATACTATCTCTGGGTCAAATTAAAGATTTTAAAAAATTTGGCGTACCAGAAATGATACCGCAGGTCGTGTAGACTTGCAGCATTTTACTAGTAGAAGGCTGTCAACCTGAAAACGATGGCAATTTAAATATTTAAGTTAAAAAATCCAGCCTTGAGAAACATTGCGACGTATACTTAACAAATTCGGTACGATGTGGCTCACACAGTACAAGTTGTTGGCAATGCCGAGTAAGGATTGTAGGATGTCTTTGGAAATGTCGAAACGTTTATGTTTTAAATGATTTCACCACAGAATATTTAGGAATCCAGGAGTGAAAAATAACATGTAGGACGGTAAACCCAGTAACACACGCCAGCGAAATGGCTTCACTGGCTAGCTGCATGACAAAAATTCAAACGGTCAGTCAGCGTAAGATGGCTATCCTGCCGCAACATGCAGGAGCCAAACACACACGGGGCTGATATCAACAGCCTCGGGCAGCCAATAAGCTGCTTAGTTCGCCCGTATCACATGAGCCGCCACGTCGTTTCACATATGTATTACTACTTAGTCTGTGTTGTTACTGTGAACGAATTTTCGACCGCTATTTTAATACATAAGCTGTTACATGAACGTGCAGTACAGATAAGTATGGTCATTAGTAGAGGTACGTCAATTTTGCAGATTCATCTAACAGCAGCCTAGACTTGTCAGTCCTATACACTCACTGGCCACAATCGATTATCTATTGGCTTATAACTGTACAAGCAGGTAGCAAGCGATAGCACTTCGCATTATTTCCTTATTTACTACTGACTTGCAATAGTCAAACGCGTTTCGTAACAGCCGTCAGCAAGTCACAGACATGACAATGAAGTATATACACAATTGGCGCTCAACCTGAGCTGGAATGTATCGGCGAAATTTACGTACCTCTAGTCATTAGTAGAGACGGTGAAATTTCGCGAATTCAGTTACCTGCACGTTAGAGTCAAATATCCTATGCATAGGGACCCTTGTTTTTCGCGAAAATAATTTTGTCTCACTTCGTTTCCGTGCCGTACGTGCACATCTGCAGTTCTGCTTCGTGGTCAACGATTGGATATTTTAACTGTCGCGTGCCTTGAGATTCTACCGGCAAATTACAGACATGTGGTGTTCCAGGAAGGTTTTTGTAATTGGCTCAGTCAAATGAGATACGGCTCTTCACACAGACACGCTGCCAATAACCATGAAGCAGAACTGCAGATGTGCACGTAAGAGACTGAAACAAACTGGGGACAAATTATTTTCGCGAAAAACTGGGTCGCTACCTTTACATACTCGAGTCCCAATCATTTGCCCACAGCTGCTACTCAGTGGAACAACAGACATTAAACGAATAGACAGGACTTGATTATGCATAGGATATTTAATTCTAACATGCATGTAATTGTATTCGCGAAATTTCACCATCTCTAGTCATTAGTAAAGCTGGAAATTTCGTGTTCATTTATATGGGTTAATCTTGAAATACGCACTCTTTTAGTGTGTGTTAGTACAGGCTGTCCAGAAACAACCACGCAAGTATTGGGCTAAATTGGAGACGAAAATGTAAGTGGCGACATGTTGTACGACACCATTTTACGTGCGTGGCAAAACTACGTGGATATAGTCACCTCTTGTTCTCCACTGCAGGTATTATTTTATGTATGTTACTGTACGTCAAGTAAACGTAGAGCCATGTCTGGACTGCTCGGGATTTAACTTGCACCTGTAACATGCAGGTCAGAACATAGTAGTAAGATAGGTAAGATACAAGTGGAGAGCAAGAGGGACTAACTACAGCGATATATTGCCACATTGTATATGTCAAATGTCATCGCACAACGTGTGGTGTTATTGTTATACTGGTTCTAACATATTTATTACTCAGAAGATCGAAATATATAGTTTTGGTTTTGGTAACTTTGTACAATTGCCTTGGTAAACTGGGGACCAATCTTGATAACGAAAAAAAAAAATTACTCTTTTTTACAGTTAACGTTACTAGTTTTCAGTAATTTCTACGTTTTCTCTCGTTGAAAATTAGTTATGTATTGATTATTGTTGTTTGATAATTAAATCCTAAGTCACACGCATTCATATACATATATATGACACATACACATGCACACACAAAACTGTCGCACATAAAACTTTCCAGCATTTTTATCTTTATTACTGACAAACCTGACACAAACACGTTACAAAATTATTTAAATTTTTTTGTAATCACTTTATAATGACATTACTCCCGCGAAGAGTGATCGCGACCGATAAGGAGAAAGTATTCTCTCGCAGCTACGAAATAGGGTGTATTTTCGTAAGCACGAAGTCTCGAAACAAGCCCTGAAAAAATATTCAGTTCGTGCCACTGAAAGATATGAGAGCCGGATGTTAGGCTAAGAACACGCAATGTAACCGCACGACTGATATTATGACCCTGGGTTATTATTGCCACGAGTGATAGGGCTGTATACAAAGGTCATGAAACTGGCCCTTAAATTCATCGTCCACTCTCGTGCCGCTTCTATAAACGAGTACATTATTCACGTACAACAACTCGCACTGTGGCAGCGTGACAGGGGGCAGTTTATGAAGTAGGTACATTGGGGCGGGGGGGGGAGATTTGCAACCGACTGTTTATTATTTACTCATTCCACTCGATGTTGTCTCTGTTCCTGGCACCCATGAGGTTTCGAAGAATTTGAGATATATTTCCTTTCACAAGGATATTTATGAAATCTAAACACTGTACATAACATTTCAAAAATCCCCATTGAATTCAGACATAAATATCAACTGACGAGGATACGTTGCTTTCACATTCTCTCTATATAATTAAACATGTGCGTGTAGGATACATACTTGTATGTGTATATATACGCATAGCAATATTATATATATATATGTGTGTGTGTACGTGTGTGTGTGTGTCTGTGTGTGTGTGTCTGTGTGTGTGTCTGTGTGTGTGTCTGTGTGTGTGTCTGTGTGTGTGTGTCTGTGTGTCTGTGTGTCTGTGTGTCTGTCTGTGTCTGTGTGCCTATATATATATATATATATATATATATATATATATATATATATATATATATATATATATATATAGTGTAAACAGTGGCGGCTCGTAGGTTGATGCCAGGTAGGACACAAGTTGCATAGAACTGTATAGGGTTGTGCTAGTTGACGCTACAGCCAGTGACACGCTGGCATGTAGTTGCTGCTTATTACTGACTGGTCACAACACAATAAGTAGCCAGTAAATATTTCATAGCCATTAGTACACGGCAGCGCATGCACAGGAGTGTACAGTTATCGGGCAACTTGTGCTCTCCTTGTCAACAACCCTCGAGCCGCTGGTGTAAAACGGGTCACGGGTGCAGAATGGGATACCCAAAAAATATAGTGTTTTTTTAAACGGTCATTAATGACCCTTATTATAAATTTACACCATTTAGAATTTAAAAAAAATATATTTTTGTCACAATTATTTTACAAAACTAAAAAATACTACTGTAATTTAGTACTCTTATATGATTATGATCATTAACATCATCATCAGTATTTATATTTATGACATATGAAATGCCAAAAAAATTTCGTAACACTTTTTCGGGGCTTTATTTGTTATAACCACGCGTACGAAAACGCCGGCAATAACTAGTGTTAGATAATTTTTTTTTTCGTTACTTTCATCGATCGATTGGCAGATTACATGTCAGAAGAACAAACTTAGTTAAAACTTCATATTTTTACTCAAATAAATTAAAAATAACAAATTATAATCACAACTGAATATCATTTGTATGTAATATTTTACTTTCATTGACTCCCTATTAGGAACATACATTTCAGGCGTTTATTGTTTTATTAAATTTATAGAAAATTTCAAATATTTTAACATAAGTAATGTTGTAACAAAACACATGCATACTATCACAGAATAAATAAATAACATCTGCTGTTTTATTATATGATTTTATGCTAACTAGACATTCACAGGAATACAGCCACAGTAGCCTAGTATTTTGTGACGATTTAAATTGTGAAGTTGACTTCAATAGTAGCCTAAACCGGCTTGTTTATACATTGTCATAACTCGCAAACTCGTAACACATAATTTTCTGCAAGAAAATAAATCTTCTTGTCTATTTTTTTTACTTGCTGCTTTATTGTGACTGAGCTCTTGTTCAAATTAATTCTTATAGTTAGCTACATGGACAATTGGCTAAAAAACTAAAATGATAATACATTAAATAAATTTGTTTATTTATTTAAAGTCACTAACGAACTATGGTAAATACTGGATGGTGCGATATTTAAGTAAAATTAAAGAAATAATTTTTTAATAATCAATTAGAAGAGGGAAGAAGACAACTGACTTGTCATTTAGTTAAACACGTATTATGACACGACGCTTTAGTGGGAATGTCTGTGAGTATCTATATCACAGTGCCATGCCTTTTATATACAGGCAGTCATACTTCATACACTCATACACATACATCTAAATGCTCCTCGGTGTCCATGTTAGTATACTATACTTTCTGCAATTTTCAGAATGAAATAAAACACAGAGACTTTGATATAGGCTATAAAAACGTTAATTACAGGAAAAATGTAAATTGTATACAACATTAATAGATATTGATTTTATTTCACGAACTCGGTAACATATAACTTCACAATGTTTTGGTCTAAATTATTTATTTGTATAAATGTACGTAATATTTACATAATTACAAGATCATATATTGGCGTTACCAGACTCTATCAGTGACGTGTGAATTTAATAAAATAATTTAGCCGAACACATTCATGTCCTTCCCTGGTATACTAATGACGGCACATCCAAATGTTCCATGTGACAGGTATCGTTTGTATACCAATATTCTAGGTCCCCTCAAAAGGCACCTAGCGGTACCGGTTGACAAATAATTCTCAGCTTCTTGTCTGTTGATATCATCAGAGGAGCTATGCACTCGGCATTATGAGTGGGGTTAAGAGTATGTGTTTGTGTGTGTGTGTGTGTGTGTGTGTGTGTGTGGAGCCCACAAGTTTGTGGACAGGCGCTGCCTCCTAACAAGTCATTTATTTATTTTAATGAGAACTCTATTGACTCTATTGTATTTCTTTAATTGAGTAATGATAGTTATTTTAAAACATATAACATTTTGAGGCCCCACTTTTAAATTCTAAATATTTCGCCATCTTTATTAAGGTCATCGTTAAATTCGAGATTTTGTTTGATCGCTATATACATAACCACAACATGTTTTCTGCAGTACCTGTTTTGAGTGAGTAATTGTTCATAAATATACCTACTTCACTAGTGTGGTATTAAATAAAGTATGCTATTTTGTTCCATATGTCAGAGCTTAGCTTTACTACTACACGAGTTACGAAAAGAATAAAAATATCGTGGAATTGACACTCAAAGTTTCCGTGCATGCAACATCGTTCACGTAAGATGCTTGTGTTGAATGATTTTTAAAATATATATTTGATTAACTACTATACAAAATTTTGAGTACAAAAATGCTTGCTCGGCAAGATATGAAATTAGTATTGTTTTTGTCTTCACTTTAATAATTATTAGATTTTTCAATCTATCATCTGTAATCATGATATTCTATTCTGTTTTATTGCAGTTAAATTATAGCTAGTCGTAACAAATATATCTACATGTAAATGAATGTGTACCTAAGGATGTGCGTGATTGTAATTTTGGGAAACACATGAAGGAGGCATGTAAGAACTTACAGCAGAGATAACGAGTGCTATAGGTCTGATAGAACATGCTGTGTAAGCTGTGGTTTGACCCACCAGGGAGAGGGATGCGCAAGCAAGGGACTCCAAGCTGCCTCCGAGCGGCCGAGGAGACATCAAGACGGGAGCAATGTGTGCTCGCATTGTTTACTCGCGGCTAGGGACCGGGAGAGGGCGGGGGCGGGTTTCACTCAAGGAAGGAGAAGGGATGTTGCAGTGGGGCGGGGCGCTGGATAGCCTTGAGCACCGCCTGCCCTCTCTTGCTCCCGGATCAATAGGCTGCCAGCATCCCTCTTTTCTGTTAATCTCTCCCTTAACTCTTTATCTCTCTCCTTCGTCGCTGCTTGTCGTACATTCTCTCTTTGTCTCTCGGTACTACACGCCTTTTCCTTCACATAATCACGCCTTTCTTTGTCGTAAGTCTTCGTTATAATGCACTCCACACCAATTATGTAGACCTCCTGGGAGGACTCCCAACTTAACACTTTTTTTCACTTAGGTACATAACGCAGAGTGATCGCGCTTTTCTTTACATGTTATCAGAGGGTTCGATTACTCTAATGTTATTGTTACTAGCGAATGTAATATTTAATTATTTCTGCAGCATGAGTTAATTTCGGTCTTTATTTCGTCTAGTGTGCTGCCGATTTCTAGTTCAATCAGTTGGTACATTATCAGCGAATATTTTTCGTTGACGTAAATAATACATGTAGTTACCGGTAGAATTACCTTGCTTACTTTAATCTTTAAAATTGTTTAGGTACTGTTTCCCAAACCGTTTCCCCTTAGTCTCAGAATAAATTACCTGCAAGATCAATTATTAAGTTAAATTGGTTATAAAAATTTGTGCATGGTCTAATATTGTAGAGAGTTGTAATAATCCTCATAATTTCATATTTCTCGCTATCCTTCTTTTATCGTCTCTCTCCTTAGCTTTTTTCGGAAGATTTTATCATGTGACACCGAGTTATGCGCACAAACATAAATTTTGTCATTTGTTTAATTGGTTTTAGAAATAAGGTAGTAGTCAAATTACACTATTAGTCAAAACTTCAAAATAATTAAATATAGTATGTGTTCATAGTAGATAATTCCAGCGAAAAACGTTTTGTGGATATGTTGAATATTAGTTTCGTATACAGGTTAAGTCCATAATATATGCTAACTAGGCGGGAGTTCAAATAATTATGGAAACATAAATGAAACATTGGACCTAATCGGATTCATGAGGGCTGTAGATGGCATTAAGGGTGGATACTGAAAACATGTAAACGAACTATAAAATGATAGTAAAATACTATCAAGAAACAGATGTGTCATGCACGCCAGTGTTCCAGGCTGTCTATGTCCCAGGCATTCATAAGGCACTTCCAACTGAACATAAAGTTTCTATGGAAAATGTCGCGATTAGAAATTAATTCCAATGTCCATAGTTAAATTAATTTTTGAATGATGATTACTTACATGTCTTGTTAAACTGTTGTTGTGGGTAGTCACAAAGTTCTAAGCAGTAGTCAGTAACTAACCCATTTTTATTAATGTATGAAGAGGTCTGTTTCCTGTAACATTATTATCTTATTACTTGACTTTTCACGGTGTACATGTTTACGAAATTACTTTCTTTTGTGATATTTTCTTGTTATTTATTCGCACAGTTTTACAAATCAAATCTCCACCTTTAGGCCACCTTCTACCCTCGTGAATCCCAATAAAACTTTCCGGTTTAGCATTTATTAACGATTCGCTGTGTGTAAAGCGTAAACATGCTTTAACTGTTTCTTTATAAAGACATAGTTGCAAGAATAATTGACTCATCCACTTCATTTCAATTTACAGTAATACTACTTGATTCTGATACGTGAGAAAAGTCAATTGATTTTTTCTCCCTGTATTATAAAATGTGTTTTTATTCGCGCGATGTTAAATTAAAAATAATGGGAATGAAAATATTTTATACAACAATACGGAATATTTCCTGCGAATTCAGTCTGTACCGTACAATTGATGGATAGGTTGAAAGACATCCATTATTGCTTTAACAGGGTCTCTGTGATCTTCAGGGTCAAAATCTTACTTATCGTAAACGGAGCATTCTAATATAAGGAACCACACGTTGGAAATGTATATAGTCAGGCCATTGTACTTTGAATGAGTAAAAGCCGGAACAGTGTGTCTGTTGAATGCAACAAAACTTGTATACGTCATATGCATGTATTGAGACTGGTGGTAGCCATTTTGAACAATTGCTCGAATTCTGCTATGAACTCTAAACTCTAACTGAAGTGTAAGTAGATAAGTAGTTAAGACTTTGAAGCTCAATGACGTAAAGTTTATCCAGTAGTAGTTATATTATAGCTCGGGCTTTGGTAAGAGTATCTTCATTGGTAATGCGTTCAACGGATGTGATTTGATAGACATTTTGGCGTTGGTGTTGCCGTGGGTCGTGTTAAGCTGAAGCTTCACAGTGCCTTAATTTGAGGTCTGCTGAGTTACATTATAAGTGGTAACTAACATATATTTTCAAGATTCCTACAATAATCGTTTCGCTACTGCGTAAACTTGCGCTAACACACACAATTGTAACAGTTTAAAGTGTTGTGTGATTTTTCCTGTTGCGGTAGAAGTCTTATTACTTTCTCTTTGATAGTTTTTTTTTTTTTTGTAATTTAAACACTTTTGCGTACCGTCTTCACTGAAAGACAGTTGTGCATATTACAGATTGTAGCGGAAATAAATATATATGGACGGTTTTCGGGTAAAAGGTAACAAATTACATATTGGGAATTTTATGTTTATGTCATCGATAAGTCTCAATTTTACTCAACGGTCATTGGGCAAAATGAGATAAGCCTAGAAGCAATACAAACATAGTTATTTGTAATGTGTAATATGAATCAAGTATAAACAAGTATTTCTTAAAGGGTAAAAAGGGAATAAGTAGACTTGTTTCCTTTAACTCACATTAGTGATTGCCATGTTGTACTTATTCTACAAAAATGGAAACACAAGTGAGTATTCTAGAAATATATTCTTACTTCTGCGTAACGTATGGTTAACTAGTTTGTTATCTGTGACAATATATTTTATATATCTGTGAAAAATTTAATTGTGGTACACAATTTTTCCTTTTAACAGCAGTTGCGATGTATAAATCCACGAAATGTGTAGAAAATTGTAATTTTTTTTCATTGCAAGGAATGATTATTATTTTTTTTTCATTATTGTAAACCGATTTACGTTTGCCACAATTTTGTTGGCAATGCCTCAGTGATACGAAGTTGATCAGCCAGAATTGCGTAAAAATTCACAGTGATGCAGTGAGGTTGGTCTAAGTTAGGAATGATGTTACCACAGAAGGCAAGAATCAAAATAATAATATAGTAATGGTTGAAAAACCGCCACATCTCGATCTTATCAATGGTTGTTATATAATAAATTTTATATTAACTTATATATTTAATATTAATTTTTCATTAAAATATTATGCCCTTGTAATGATAACAGTAGTTGCAATGATACGCCAAAGCCTGCCATCGAATGTGTGCATAGCACAATTTAGAACCTTCCTGGAGTAACCAAGCACGTTGTTCTGTACAGTGACTCATGTCTAGGACATAATATGAACACACAATTTCTTGCTACAAGTCTTTTTGTTTGGCAGGGAAGTAAAATTGTCATGTTGGATCATAAACTTATAGTTCCAGGTCACAGTAGAATGGAATAGGAAAGTGATCATGCATTGTTTGAGAAAGCGAAGAAGAGTTACCATGCGCAGATCAGTCATCCCATGACAGGACACAGCTTATCAGGATTGCAGGGAAAAATAATCCATTAAATGTGACTGAGCTTACACAGGAGGACTTCCTTTAATAAGCATCACTTCTCAGAACAGAAATATAAATGAAGATGTCGAGAAGTTTGTATAGCAACAAGTAAAGTAGCTGCGCTATGTTCTCGGTAAGCCAACTAAAGTGCTGTTTGAAACATCTCTGAAGTAAGAAGATACATTCTCTGTCATTGATGTGAAGACGCCATAAACCTCATCCTCGTCTGAAGGCACAGCAGCGTTACGATGATGTACGGCCAATTTCTGAAGAGAAAGCAAAGAATCTCGTGTCATTGTTACCAAATATCCCACCTGTTTTTCATACGATGTATATAAACTTGAAATTAGAAAAAAATTTCACTGATAATATTTGTGAATCAGGTGAGAAGAACTATGTTTTAACGTAAAGTTTCTTCTTTTCCTTTATTACATGTAAACAAATTCCTTAAATATGTAAATGTTAGGAATTTTGTTGAAAATAACGTATTGATTCAGTTTTAACATAGATAACATAACATTTTCATACAACAGAAATTAGGTCCATAAAGAGCTCGTTTTAAGCTTGTTTTAAGGATTTCAAGTCATACGTGTAAAATGCAACAAGACAGAGTAGAATCTGTGCTTAAAGGAACAAGTCACATAAACTCTATGTTTCGCTAATAATAGGTGAATGGGTTGGTAAATAAAAGAATTATGCAGGAAAATTTATAGTATTGCATTTTTGTTTCTTACTACCAGGAACTTTGTTGTTTCTCCTGAAAAAAGTGCAATTTTTACTTTAATTTTTTACCCGGAGGCCGTCCATATGTTCTAAAGAAGAACGGTTAGACCATTGTAAGCAAAAAAAAAAAACATAACACATAACACATAGCACATTTTAAATTTTGCTAAAAATGTATTTTATTTTAGCCCTATATTTCACTTATTTTACTCTTAAGGTGTGTTTACGCGTTCTAGTTCAGTGACAACAAGATGCGAGTCGTCAATTCACAATGTGGTAAAAATGTTTACGTTTGCGCAGTGTTCGAAAACAGTTGCGCATAATTCATGGCGAATGGAATTTTGCGTTTCGGTACAGCGTGCTTCTGGCAGACAGGTTTTATGGCGCCGTACTTTTTACATCGTCTCCCATTTTCCCTTCCAAAGCAGGAGCGAGGGATGACAAATTGCCTTGGTGGAGACGCGACGAGCGGAATAGTTGTCAGCGTACGAACCTGAAGAATTTCTGAAGTCTTAGCCTCGCGGGGGGACCTTTTCTCTCCTGCTTATTTCTACGGTTTCTGACTGTATGTCTACAAGTGTACAAGGTAGTATATCGCTAGAGAAGGTGATTTATCGCGAGAATGTTTTCTGCCAGCGTATTTTGCGAATCAGTATAGCGTCCTGCGTCATGTATTGTTGGCCGACGGTTATGTACTACGGTGTAGCTGTTTACAGACGAATCACAGACGTTCAGTAGTAGTGCACCGGAGCTATCATTGGCCCAGTCAAATAGTGACTCGCCAGTAACGAAATAAAAGCGTCCGATTGAATACGTTACATTGAAGCCTAGCAAACAGTCAACTTTTCCCGCGATAAATCACCTTCTCTATATATCGCATAACAGTGTAGCTCTGATTCAGGGTTAGTGATTGATGTTTTAACTCTCACATGCCTTTAGATTCTGCCGGCAAAATAGATATGCCTATATTTATGGTGCCATAATAACCTTATTTTGATAGGTGTAGTCAAATGAGAGACCAGTCTGAACAAACACACGCTGCCAATAATGACGAAGCACAGCTGCCAATGTGCAAGTAAGTCATGGAAACGTAATGGTCTGAAATTCTTTACGTGACAAAATCGTTGTTCGGTTTATCGATTCTTGTTGATAAGTGTACGTAGGAGTGGATCCATCACTAGGTTTTTTTTCGGGGGGGGGGGGGGGAGTATTCAAAAAATGAAGCTATGCCAACACCCCGAGTCAAGGGGGGTAGGTCCAGGGTCCCAGTAAATATTTAGTTTTTAAGATTGTGCTATTTAAGGCATTTAAAAATATTTAATATACCACTTAAAAAATTTGTAATATTTTACGAATAAACTATATATAAAATGTAAAAAAGGAGGGGGACTTGAGCAACCTTGGATCCGCGCCTGAGCGTAAGTTTAGAAAACCTAGGCAATTTAAACGTAACTGATAATGTTCCAAGTTTTTTATTGATATTCTTACTGTGTACTTAGGCTTTCTCGGAACAGCTTAATAGCCTTGATATATATACACTTGGGTGGCAGTCGGTTAGGGCCTGTATTAGAAACCGTACCAGTGTTCACGTGGAGGGGTTTCGGAAAAGCCTGTAAAATGGGAACTAGGAAGGCTGGACAAGTTATTAAACTCTGGCCCGTTTAAATATGAGGCGAGTGTTTACCACAGCTTCACTTCTCTCGATTATTTCAGTAACTTGGCATTGGTACCTTTAATTTTTACGGTGATTTCAGGATGTACAGGCAAACATGCGTGCTCCAAGAGGACTGCAAAAAGTCAAGATGAGCAGACTAATGCAGTCATTACACCACAAATAATCTGGAATACACGTAAGCCATAGTGATTCTGTTACAGTATTTAATGAAAGCCTGTTTCGTTCCAGAAGACGCATACTTGGAGGATACTGTAGTAATAATTAAGATCGAGTACGTTAATTTAGTCAGCCGCTTCTCTAAAATTCGAAATACCTATAAATCAATTGATATAAATATACAACATGTCCGTAAAGTCATGGTGCACGGCTGACCCTCAGCTGAGCAATTCGGCGGTTTTAAGACCAGTACAGCGATTAAACATCTATAATTTATACGCTTATATTTGAATTTTTATTATTAATATGTCTTTGTTAGTATTAGTATTATTTTTCAGTGGTCTCACGGTGAATCTGTGAAAACTCACACGACATACAGGGCCTAAATTCCCCAGAAACATAGGTGTAAAGCACTGCGCCCGTGTGGTAGACAACCTGAATTGCTTATGTTACACTGGTTGCATAGCGGCAGGCGTTATTAATCAACTTGTGACAATACTACAGAAAGGAATTTCAACGAGAACCAATGCTCTAAAAGTGTCAGACAAAGCCAATCTTTTGTTTTTTAATGTATCAAAAATATTGATTAAAATACACGGTTACCACTTTTCGAACAATTACAATTACCCTTATGAGAATTTTATTAATGTTAGAGGAATTATTTTATAAAATGTAAGCCAGCACATTTAACAGCTTCGTTCATGTAAACTTTATATGAAATAGCGGTCATTGATATAACGTGGTTTCTTATTTAATTTCACAAAAGCATTATAAAACATCTTATTTTGAGGGTGCACACCGCCCTTAATAAAAACTTTAGGCTATAAGATGTACGTATGTTTTCGACATATTTCGTCGTCATGAATCACCTCCGAAAGGTGACGGTTTAATTAAGAATCATGCTGTATAGCACGTGAGGTTTCAACCTTTCCGCATTTGAGTGTAGTACTAAGAAGCAATAACAGAACGTAGACCCCTCCCCACCACTTCCACCCTCCCTAGGAACAAAAATCTCAAGCATCGCATGTGGCTGTTGTGTACATTTTGTTATGTGATAACGAGGAAACTTTTACGGTGTTACTTGAGTGTAATTTCTGTAGACTAGCAGCCATTTTATTTGGTCAGAAACGTATTTAATTTACGCAAGTTAGAATTAAATTTGGAAGTAATGTTGGGTAAAATTTTGAAGCCTTGTTTATATCCATAAATTAGAAATAAATCTCCGTTTATCGCTAGCCTACATAGGATGCAATATACAAGTCTGGGTTTTGTTAAGAGCCCCGTTCAGCAGGCACTAGATGTCGCATTTGAGGTACAGGCGGTTCGGAATAAAGTGAGCACTCAAGAAAGCCCTGCTAAAGTTCTATTTTCAACTAATTCGTATGTTTATGTGCGTAACGACTGATGTCTGGACATGCCTAACTTCTCTGGGACACGTCACTTGATGTTTACGCGTGTAAGATAAATTGTGAAGTCAGAAGGCATCTATACAGTTCGATAAAAACAAGTATTACTTATATGAAATGAAATATTGTCGATTTCGGTTGATTTTGTTTCTGTATTGTTGTATTTAAACAGGAAACCCAGGAACTATATTGCGTAATTTCGCTGCTAACCATACAGTCAATAAGGCAACTAGAGTTAACATACAGTTATATGCAGTGGCGGATAGTGATATTTTTCAAAGGTTAAATTTATTCCGAATGAACTATATCGAAACAGACAGGCGGTAAGGGCTAGACTGACTTCGTGCGTCGACAACTGTATCGTCTTTATGAGAGGGGCGTGCAAGGTTTTGGTCGTTGACTGTTTTCTACGAGACTGTAAGCTGTGTCCCTACTTTTGTATTTATAGAAAGTGCGTAATAAAGTCCGTCACGTGTTTCTCAATTTTTATTCTACGATTACGGTTGGTATTGTTTATATGACATCAGTTGAAATTAACATATTAAACCATTTTTGGAGGTTAAAAAATATGTTTCTAAGCACGATATTTAGAAAACGTAATTGGAGAAGCATAGTTTTAAATGTGTTTTTCTTTTTGTAGATAGATATATCTAACACACGTTTAGTAGAAGGGCCTATTTATTTAAAAAAAATGTCTTGTAACACGCTGCAACAGTGTTCATGCGCCAGATGTATACGATTCTTAAGAACGTGGTCTGTACCAGTTTTTAACGTACTTTTTTTTAAAATGTTTATATTTGTACCAGATATTTTTTATCTTATTTTAGACACAAATTGTGACTAAATTCTGCTCTTATGAATTTTTTTTATCTCTCATAGTTTTTGCGTAATGAGTCGTAATCGTCAAAATTTGCATTTTACGGTTTCGTGACCGCCACTAAAACCAACTGACGTACCAAACTGAAAACAATTACGGAGAGTAACCAAGTTGTAGGCTACAATATCTCCAGCATAAAACAAAAAAAAAATGTATTTTTGTATTAAAAAATACTTGCTGAAATTTGAAATGAAAATTAAAAAAAAATTTATATTTTTGTTTTACATAAAAGACGTTGTAGCCTTCAACATGGTTATGCTCTGTAATTTTTTTCAGTTTGGTGTGTAAGTTGTATGCCATTGTTTTGGAATGAATAAGCACACAAATATTTAAAATGGAACGTTTAGTTTTTTAACTTAAGGTGTAGTTGACATTTTTTTATGGCTTCCTGAGTGTTTGTTTCGTCGTGTACTGCATTGTGTTAAAGACGACATAAGAACGAAGATTTGCGTAGGCATTATTCACATATAATTATGTTTGTCGAGATATGTGCAAACGTTTATAAAATACCATCAGTCTTTTGTCTCTGCTACAATATGTCTGCATTTTGTGAGCTACACGTTAAAGTATGTACAGACTGATGCCGTGTGGAAACAATTCGGGAGGGAATAGAAAGTGCAGTGTGTGTATTAAAGTGCTGAATTTCAGAAAACTATCTTAAATAGAAGTTACTTTACAGGTACTTATAAAAACTTACCGTTAATGATATAGTTTTTATTATTTATTTGTATTTTTAAAGAGTAGATTTGGTAGATAACATTTTTTCGGAGCGGTAGAGTGCTGACATAAACATTGCCTATGTAAATAAAAACAACTGGAAACGTCACATTTACATACAGCGGAGGGAGATACGAACTGTCCGAAAATAGAAGGTAAACAGCGCGTTCAGAAATGCTAAATTCCCATTTTATCCCAAACCGTCTATAATATCCATTACGTTACACCTCGGAAAGCGAATGGCCAATAACAATGTCTTAAAATACAAAACGACTCAGATATGCAGGGATATGGATGGGAAAGGCCATGACCTGTTTAAAATAACTATATCCCGTCATTAATCCGAAGGTATTTTGGGAACCCACACAACATCTAAATCAGAATGCCCATGCCAGTAACCGAACCCGGTACCCACCGTTTGCGAGTCGTGTTTTTACCTCTGCACTTTGTCACTCGGTGCTACATGCATGTTACCAGAAACACACCAGGCAGCTCTTGTCCATCACTCGTGTCATTAGGAAGCATTTAAGAAGAGACTACAGCCACGATTTTGTGATGAAAGATTTTTGCGTGATTTGGTTTCAGTACTTTACGTGCAGACCTGCAGCTCAACTTCATGGTTATTGACAGAGTGTTATTGTGGAGAGTCGTTATTCATTTGACTGTGCCAATCAGTACACGGATAACTGCGACACATCACGTCTGTGATTTGCGGGTTTAACCTCCAGACGTTGTATGTTACGGCATCCAATCACTGACCACAAACCAGAGATGCAGGTGCGCACGTAAGGCACTGAAACAAAGTGGGGCAAAAATCATATCACGAAATTTCCTGTCTCTACAAATCACAGACGTATAGCCGCAATAGAACCGTATTCTAATTGGTGCAGTCAAATAAGAGGTGTGCCTGAACAAGACACGCTGCCAATAATCGTGAAGCAAAGCAGCCGATATGCACGTAAGGCATTGAAACAAAATGGTGCAAAAATCGCGACAGACTTGTGGTTCTAGACTTGTAACTCAACGTCAAATGACGAGAGTTTTATTTTCACCAAAGATGTCCGAAGTTGACAATAATTCTCTCTACATAATCTCCAACATCAGAACACGAAATTAAAAACAACCAAACAATCAGTGGCGGCTCGCGGGTTGTTGGCAGGTAGTGCACAAGTTGCCGAGAACTGTACACTCGTGTGAACGCGCCACCGTGTACCAATGACCATGAAATATCTACTGGCTACGTATTTTGTTGTGACCAGTCAGTAATAAGCGGCAACTACAGACTAGCGTGTCACTGGCTGTAGCGTCAACTAGCGCACAATCATATACAGTTCTCTGCAACTCGTGCACTCCCTAACAACAACATACGAGTCGCCACTGAAAACAACTGTTGCCGTCTTCATAATATAATTTTGGTTATTACGTGTGACTTCTGAAAAAAAAAACTAAATAAAATTTAATATTGGTTGACTACATGCTTTAGTACAGTTACATAGTTGCAATGCTTTATTTCAATACATTATATATTTTTCTTTGCGTATAGGCCTAGTATCACTCTGTATGCCCTCTACTTGGACGGCTATCTTCGGTAAGGATCCATTTGTCCTATTCGAGTTACTAGAGCCTACGTATGAGACACAGAACCAGCTAAACAGTATGTTGTACCTAGCAGACCCTAGTGGCTGGATTATGAAAAACAAATCGTTAACCGAATATTTCCGAAGTTTCCCACCTCCTTCTGATAGCTTATCAAAGAAAAGTAAATGTTATAATGAAGTTACGACGAAATTAAATCATGCATACATAATAATGCATCTCATCAAAATTAGTGTTACTTAATATACTGATAAGTGAAATGTAATAATGAAAATTATATTATGAGCGTGGCAAATCTAAAACGTTTCTTTCCATAATTGTTTACGAGTGTTCGGACAATGGTATAGGTTGTTCAGGATAAACTGAGGACTGCTTACAATTTTCTGCTACTCATTATGCCTCCATATTTACTATTTCAACCACAAAAACTTCCACGGAACTAAAAATAGAGTAAATATTTCACAATTCTCAGAACTTAATTTCTATAGCTCCAATAAATACATTTCATTTTTTATTATTAACTGATCGGAAGTGCTCAGTTTAAAGTGAACCACCTGTATTAGTAAGGAAGAATTGCAGCTTACTTCAGCGTCTTCGGTGAAAGTAATGTCCTCGTTGTTTAATATAGAAGTTAGGACTCTCTTATGTTCCTTGGTAACTAGCGAGGGCTTGAAATGACCTGGTTCGCTCGTCGCGCGCGACCGTGCAGGCTTGCGGCGACACCCTCCGGCACGCGTAATCAACATGGGCTTAATTAATTGTGTTGGCAACTACGAACTGTCTCTGGCAGTTCCGACCACGTTGTTTGACGGGTTTCCAGGCCGTGTCTCCCGCGAATACCCTCTTCACGACAGAGTACTTTCTACCCGCCTACGTGAGTTTCAGAAAGGCTACTGACCGAACGCTGTGAGCCCCCGGAGTAAGTGAGAATTTCTGACTTGATTGATTCCGGTATTTTTAGATTTGTTGGTTTTTTGAAATTTGGATTTAAATGCAATTGCAAGGGACAGAGAGTTTGTGCAGGAAGCATCTATTGTTTAACATACTTAAATGCAGCGTGTTCGTAATGTATGTACCAATTGTCAGGACAAATTAAAGTTACGGTACGCCACTACCGAGCGTACATGATTTGACTGCAGGCAATTTGGTTACGTGAAGTAATAGTTGCGCATTCGTAAACAGTAAGTATGCTTCCTTGTTTTGGGAAATGTATTATTACTAAATATTATTGTTCGCATATCAAAACGAAGTTGAACAGCATTACTAAGACGTTTGACTCCTACCCTTATAGTTCCTTGGAACAACACTGCATATTCAGTTTATCACATACGAAAATACAAGGTATGGTATGATTTATAACTGGCGTTATAATTTATTAAAGCCATTTCTTCTCTCCTCCCGAAAGTTGATACAAAATTTTCCAAGGAAACATAATTTTGGTACTCTGTGTCGTTATTCTTATGTCGTATAGAACTGCATTACTGTGTAGTTTCAGTGTTGTGCATAATTTTGTCTTCGGCACAGTAGTTCACTGTTCTTTGTTGGGGGCTCCTATGTTTTTTTATAGTGTACTTTATTATTTTACTTGGTTGTTCGGACTAAAATGTTGTTTATTTCCTTGTTGATTCTCTGGTATGATTCTTACTTGAAGCTGTAATTTTATATATATATCTAATATTTAACATTCTCGTGTCACAGTGTTTGTTTCCATACTCCTCCGAAGCGGCATAACCGAATTCAATGATATTTCGTATATACATTCGGTAGGTATGCGAATACGTTTTTATCTATTTTTACACTCGTAAGTGCTATTGTTTAGTAAATATTTTTAATTTAATAATTTTAGAACCCGGTCGATAACTGTGTAACTGATAATTGATCAGTTATCCCCACGAGCTGATACCAGTCTATTCCCAATTAGATGTCGCTGCTCTATTATTATTATTTATTAATTTCTTTATTATTAGACCTGTTCCACTTATATATCACATCCTTACACACTTACAATAAGTTATGTATGTAACAAAACAACGTTTGTCGGGACAGCTAGTATATATATATATATATATATATATATATATATATATATATATATATATATATATATATATATATATATATATATATATATACACACACACACATATTTCAAATTTAACTACCATTAGCTTTTTTCCGAGTTGGTTTTCAATTTTTTTTGTAACAACGCATTGCTGAAATGGCGAAATTTTTTCATAATTTTCACTTAAAAATAAAAAGAAATTGGCACTTACACTGTAAATTTAGACCCTTATATACAGCAGGCGCTAGATGCCACGTCTGAGGTACGGAAGTAGACAGGCGATAAGAGCCAGACTAGCTTGTGCTTCAGCAAACGTGTCGCCTTTATGTGCGAGGCGCGTAAACGGTGTGCAGAGTTTCGGTCCTTGCCTTTCTCCTTTTGCCTTAAGTGCACACCTATTTTTTTTTTTATTTTTTTTTTTATGGAAAGTGTGTGGTAAAGTCGAATACGTGCTTCTCTATTTTCGTTTTACGATTACGTTTGGTGTTTTCAACGTTACGTTAGTTTTGAAAGCCATTTTTCGACATTCTGAGGTGTCCCGAAACCATGTTTCTAAGCATGATATCTAAGGAAAAAAAAATAGAGAAGCATGGTTTTAAATGAGTTTTACTTTTCGTAGACGAAGATATCGAGTGAGTGAGAGATTTTGGTCAGCGCTCAACATCGAGGTCTTTAGCGCTGGTGAGGAGTGATTTGAGGTGAGTATGGAGCAGCGCCGGAATGAGGGGGCGGGGGAAATGGTAGATACCGAGAAAACCCGCTGGCTAGAGGCATCGTCCGGCACGATTCCCGCATGCGAAAATCCGGGGACAGACCTTGCCGGGATTCGAACCCGGATCGCCTTATAGAGATATCGAACGCACACGTAGTAGTATCCTTAAAAAAATGTTTGCCCTAACATGCTTCAACGCAGTTTATACGCGATCTGTATAGTGCTCTTTACGTCTGAAATGTTAGAAGAAAAACTGTAGGATTCATTAAGTTTGCTATTTTGTATTATATGAGATCAAAAATTCTTTTAGTTAGCCTAAATATAGTTGGTTTTGTAAGTAAAACTAAAATTTTAAACTACCATGCGTATTATTCTCCTAATTTTCATATAATCGCTGATTTAATAGAAATGAGTAAAATTTCACTTGTCAGTGTGCACAAAAATATAAATGTGAAATATCAGGTATTCATTTAAATTCACATATTCAGGAACGGTATTTTTGAAAATTATTTATATTGTCATTTACTTTCTCTTTTACCATGAACATCCCAGAGGCAAAACTAGAAACTGTTGAAAACGTATTTACAATTAAATGTATTGCAAATTATTTTTTATCTATTACGGGCTGTTTTTTATTAGTCTGTGATATATTGTTCTTCAACAGTGAGATATTTCGGACTAAAACATCATCACTAGTATGTTCAACAAATATAACATGTGCTCTTCTCAGTAAAAATTTTCCACAGTTGTGAAAATCAGTCCCTGATGTGGTCGGAAAATGTAAATACTAGATTCTATTTCTATTTGAAATATTTGTGCCGAGTTTGAAGGAATTAGCTAAACGAATTGAAAAATTTTTAGGGGGCCACGCAAACAGAATTTAAAGCATGACGATTTATGTACTAAAAGTACACACAAATTATCACTAAATACAATTTTTTAGTGCCATTTATAATCTAATAATTAACATAGCATGAATTCATAAAGTTGTCTCAACATGTAATATGAATGAAGGGTGAGATTATTCTTGTACAAAATGAGGTAGATATCTTAATGCAACTTATTTTCTACAGTAATCAATTATGGAGGTAGTCACACTTGTAACTAATTGTTTAAAAAATTGAAAACTGCTTAGAAGGAAATAACAGTGGCTTGAGTACTGTTATCTTATAATGAGATTTGAGATTTGTGAAAATGTTGTAGTGGCCACAATTTTAGATTGTTAAGAAAGTAAAGGTTATCGGGCAAATATAAAATAAAGTAATGCAAGCGTTTATTGGCATAGAACATATCTGATGAATAGTATTACTGCTTAATTGAGTGGATTATTACGCCTTGGTATAGCACACTAGGAGACTGTTAAGTGAACGACTACAAAATAATAAAACTGCGAGACTCATTCCCTGACAGATCAGCAATATATTGCAACATTTCGTAACTTTCCCATCAAGTGACGATTGTTGCAAATGGTGACACAAGTGCCAAGAATTCGGGATCAAAATTTTTTACGTTTTCTATTAAGAACTCAAACTCCAATGTATTTCAACAACCCTAAATGTATACCGTAAAACGGGGCGATTAGAAACACTAGGGTGAATAGAAACATAATTTTAAAGGTAAATTTTCGGTATAAATTCTGTTTTAAAAAATCAATTTTTAGGTAGGCACGTTAAAAAAGTTTACAAACAGTAGTTTTATTGCAATTATAATATTTTAATGCGATAGATGTAAGATAAGAATTTTTTTCTATTTTTGTTTCTATTCACCCCAGTGTTTCTAATCATCCCGTTTTACGGTACTTCTAATGAATCTAAGGAGTGGGTTTTCGAATTATATAGTTAATCCTTTCACCTACCAACCGATTACAAAATATTACGAAAATTTTGTGTCGAGTTTCTGTACGGAATTGCCTCCATACTAAGACGCCATGTCCTGACAGTACTCTACACTGACATTTTAAAGACGATTCTATGAACTGGAGATTAATACATTCAGACGTGTTGACAATGTATGGTCCAGTGAAACGTCTACTCAAAATTTCTCTGCAGACGTTACCATAATTTGTGATGTTCGAACCATTCATGCATGTGATTTTCGTCATCCAAAATGTCAAAGAGGCAATGAAACAAATCCGTAATTGTAGGAACAAGTGTTTCAAGTATTTATTCCATGTCAGGTTGAACGTCAAGAATACATAATTTACTGTCATTTCTTTGATTAGACGACAGCTGTTTTGACACTAATTTGAACACTGCAAGCCAGTAAAAAATAAGGAAGTAACTCTTGGATAAATCACGTGGTACCTGCTTGTACGGTTACAAGCCAATGAATAATCGACTATGACCAGTCCGATAATATGACTGATAAGTTCTATACTGCTGCCAGATGAATACGAGAAATACTTGTGCCTTAATCCACAACCATTGCGACCAAGATGCATTAAGAAAAAAATTCCAAAAATATTTGACGAAGTCTTTTACACCTAACCAACATTTTCTACCTATTTCAATACTGATGTTATCGATACTTATTGTAACTATATGTTACAAGTAAATCGTTAAATACCGCTTATTTTATTCAACGTAAATGAAATTACGATGTAATAACGTCAAAGATTTAATATATACATGCAGGAAATTATTTTATAGAAGTTCTTAGTTCTTAATTACTTTTACTTTTCAATATTTCGAAGTAATATGTATTAGAATGGGTTCTTAAATGGCATGTAAATAGCTAATTAATTCAAACAAGATACGAATTTCAAGATAGTTTCGTTTCTCTAAAAATATCTGTACCTGAAGACTTATTTCCGTAAAGTCACATATACTGTTTTCCATAGCTTTCCGCGATTGTAGTACTATTACCATAAGAATCCCGCGTTGTGCTATCTGACACAGTACTTCATTTTTACACGCTATAATAAAACTTTGGGTTTGTAATGATGGACAGCACTATCGACATGTGAATAGTATAACGTTTTCGTATTTCTCCTGATGTTCAAGGTCAATTAAAATCAAATAACATATAAGATCTACGAATATATTAATGAAAAAAGCTTTATTTTATTATTATGTTGTCTTAAATTTTTGTAAATAACTTTTTTGGAACCAACAGTATTTAAAAGCGACTTCATGAAATTGAAACAATATATAAAAAATTATAATAACGTTACTTAAGAGTTCATTTATAGATAAAATATACGCGTGTGTTCTCATGCAAAGGGGAAAACAAGATAACATTTGCAGTCCGACATGTACTTACTGTAACTTGCGCTGAAACACGGCGCAATAACGCGGCGCACACTAAAGATGATGATTAAAAGCACTTGCATGGCGATGTGGGACGGGGTTATTATGTTTCACGTGACTAATCAATGGCCGTCGCTCAGCTAGATTAATTGCTGTAGCTGAGCTGGAAACAGGGGAAGGGATTTAGCGGTGTAGGGGTCGTCGCAATTTGTTACCGTCAGCCGCGCCCCTCAATCGAGAGGATGAGTGGTGTGAAGGTCTCTTATCATCCCCTAGCGAACCTGATGAATCCTGTCCACCCCATCCCACCATCCTCCTCCCAACACCGTCTCGGGGCTCGAAATATCACGGCCGGAGATTAAAAGCGAAAAGGGCGTGGCCCCGTTTCTTTTGTCCTTGACCTAGGTCGCCGCTGAGGGGGTGAGGAAGGCTCGAAGTGGTTTGCGAGGAGAGCAGAAGAAAGGCAACGTTGCCAAGTGCTTGTCGTGACCTGCGCGGGCACGGGGAGAGGTTAGGAGGAACTGGAAGAACTTTGGCAACTCCGCCAAGAGCGTGTTCTCGGCGGGGAAGTTGGGTCGTGTAGCGCTGCGGAGCGGCTGGGCGGGGAAACAACCGTTCTTTGTTTGTCACCTTCCGCCGTGGCAGTCAGGCGTGAGGTAAGCTGCTGCCTCAGTTCTCACGCATTATCTCCACTTCGCTTCTCTTGTGCGAGGAGTGCGTTGTGAGGTGAGGAGGGGACGAGGCAAAAGGAAAGAAGGAACCAAAATTTGTTATTTGTGACTGGTCACCGAGTACACTTAAGTGGCTAGCAATACCAGGACTTGTATAGGTGATTCGGAATAAAGTGAACACTCAAAAAAGCCCTGATTAATTTCTATTTCCTGCCAGTTTATATCTTTCCGCCGATGTAAACACAAATAATGCCACGTGCTTTTATTTACATAGAGTCGTGCAATGTTTACAACTACATTAAACTGCTCCGATAAATTTTAGCTACAATATCTACTCATTAAATGCACGG
>PNEQ01071288.1:0-14589 GCA_003012365.1 Medauroidea extradentata
TTTTTGTGTTGTTCAGGGGTGGCCAAGGCAGCGTAGCCTACTGAGAAATACTGGTGCGGCCTTCATGCAAATTTTTTAAAATACCATTTTAATCATTTCAAAACAAGGATGCGGCCATTATGCGAGTAAATACGGTAGTCGCTGTAAAATTGCATTCTTAACAAACAAAAATAAGGACCAGTATTTCAAGTCTCTTTTTTTTTTTTTTTTTTTTTTTTTTTTTTTTTTTTTTTTTTTTTTTTTTTTTTTTTTTTTTTTTTTTTTTTTTTTTTTTTTTTTTATTTGAAAGGCCAACATACCACCCCATCACTTCCACTGACATTTACAACACGGTACTGGCTGCTTCAAAAATTACGAAAATGACTATCTTATCACACTATGGGATAAAATACCGTATTCACTTGAATCTAAGACGCCATCGAGTCTAAGATGCAGCCTACTTTCAATGATTAAAATTAAAAAACGTTTACATGCGAGTCATGCATTTCTTATCAAAACACATTATCTTGCCCGACCTTGTCGCCCCACCTACATTAACACAGTTGACAGCTGTTTTATTTATAGAACTGGCTTGCTAAAGGGCGGAGGAACGCGTGCTGTTAACCAAAAATACAAGGGAAGAGGGCTGAGGTGAGCGACCGCTGCATATAGCACGTCATGGGGATGCAATGTGTGCTTGCGTGTCACAGATAAGCAGCCGCCAGCCAGCCAGAGAGTGAGCGGAAGTTGTCAAGGTCAACCAGTTTGATTTTCTCTTACTTTGCTTCAGTTTATCGCTTCCATCCATGTTTGCACACAGCAGCATTGTTTGACGTTCTTTACTGCGTTTCCCCCCCATGCAGGCATCTCCTTTGACCGCAAGTGTACGATCCGGCATCAAGTTATAAAACATACCTGCTATTCCTTTGCAATATCTGCTTTAGACCCCTTGCCGTCCTCAATCTTCTTCAAGATCTCGTACTTCGTAGTGAGGTCCAAGGTCTTTCTCTTACCGCTCATATTGTCAAATCACTTCAAAATCGCAATCAAAGTCCAAGAAAACTGCGTGGGTCGTCAACAATGCTAGCCAAAATCGTAATCCAAAAACTTACCAAAATCGAAATCCAAATAAAATAGCTTGAGGTTGTCAATAATAGTTAAGCACAATAGTATTAAGTTTAGCTAAAAATAGAATTACTCAAACCAAGCAAAGTTGAAAGCACAACGACCTCAAAACACAATGGGAATATTGAAAAGGATGACATGTAAAAAAAGGGGAAATCCAGAAAGGGCAGGATTCTATTTTTAGAGCAGTGCTTGTTGGCCGGCAGGGTTGAAGTGGGAAGGTGGCAGAAAGGCGCGCGCGGAGATGTAGCAAGGTGGCGGAAGAAATGTGACACGTGCGCCGGAGCATGGAAGGAGGTGGGGGGAAGAGTGGGACAGAAGCCGCGCTGCAAACTGATAACAAAAGTAAGTGGCACGAATCACCGTCACTATAGTCCGTGCAAGCCTGGTTCACACAGACAAGAAACTTTCGCAAGCCTGCTTCACATGATCTTGCTGTGCAAAAATTTTTAGTTTTTCATAAAATATTTAATAATTTTGTAATTTTTTGACGGTTTCTCAAAAATACCTCGCTATAATAGAGATCTCTCTATAAGCGAGCTCGCTATTGCGAGATCCTACTGTAAATGCCATGCGACCCGAAAATGTTTACTCTAAATCAATGTTTTGTCAAATCCCACTTCTTATCTCCCCCTAAAAAAAATTTAAATCTTTGGACATGTTTCATCCGAATTTAAAGTAACTTTAAAAAAGAATCTTGGCTCAAGACAATAACAAAACACATTTACCGTCAACAGGTAAGACACAGCCATGAAAAGGAAAATAATCAGTGATAAAACTTCAAAGACTTCCAGTGGAAGGCTCGGCGAGCGTGCGCAAGGTGAATTAGGCCGCCCTTGCACGCATCAACACGTAAGAAGTGATGACTAACACTGCCAATTCATCAATATTTCCGTCTTTCTCCTGTCCGCTCCATCAACAAAATTAAGGAAATTTCCTTGAAAACAGTAAAAAAAAATTATTTAATGAAACCTGAGTTAAAAGTTTGCGAGACAACTGTAAAATGATAATTAAATATGTGCTGTGGCTGTCATTGTAGCTTGAATGCAGCCGCGCTCGTGAAACAAGCTCATCTGTTAGTTAAAAATACTTGGCACTCGAGCGTTTTGTTAGCATCGGAGAAACAAATTGTTTACGGCAATAAATTCATTGTAAAAAGTCTGCATAAATACAGTAAAACCTCTTTATAACGACCCCTCACGGTTCCCGAGATTAGGGTCGCTATAGAGAGGTGGTCGTTTCAAGATTTCGGACCAACTTGGAACCTCTACATGTCAAAATAGGCCGTTTTCGCATTAAGAACATGTTCAGTCATCTTAAGTAATAATAAATCTTACGTTTAAACTAAGCTCTAAACAACATTTATGACCAGGCGTCTTTTTAAGAAAAGGTGATAGTGTATTCTGCTCTCGGGGCTTTTCTTTTACACCGTGAACGCTTAGAAAGTCACGCGCAGTGAGGTTACGTGCAGTGTCGCCGCTTGCTTGTTATCGGCCGGCCAAGCAGCAGGCCGGGAGGTTAGACAATGATGTAAGGGGGGAGGGGAGTGCCGGAGATGGCTGCGTGCGCATGCACCGATCAATGCCACAGCAGCTGTCTTCAGCGCGTCAGCTTGCTCTGCCTTGAGACCGACAAAAAATAATCGCGGACGTGCACTGTGACGTAACGTTATCGCTCACTTAAAATATTAAACTTACATGTCAATGCGTAAAATATTTTGTTCAGGACAAAGAAAATGTAGCGACATGGCCTCCTCTCTACTAAAAGTGTACTATTAATTAATTAATTAGTTAACAGCATAGTCGTAGCTGTTGTACGAGCAAACGTTTAAATTTATTAAAGAGTACACAAGAGAAAAAAATCACGAAAAACTACAAGTACCCTAGTAAGAAATTTACCAGATATAATATCCAACAAACGTGATAAATTAGGCAGATCATTTGTTTACTATTATCACTGCGTTGACAGGACACTAAACAAACACACAATAAAAGAAAGTCTGACACATTAAAGGGCTGAACAACTGTTTCCTATTTTTAAAAAAAAAGTCCTCCGCTTACAGGCAAGTTTTGTGCTCGAAGTTGGCAGAACCATTCCAGCACAGCTTCCTCCAAATTGGCGTGCATCTTACGCCTTAGTTTTTTTACGTTTGCATTGTGTCCTTCCTTCTGCACTGCATTTACGATCTTGTCCATCATTTTTAAGATTGTAAACAATGTTGATTTCGGGATGCCGAACTCCCGCGCAATCTCTGATTTCGGCTTCTGTGTCGATAAAAATCAAACCTACTAATCGTAACCAAATCGAAAGCCAAAAGAACTGCGTGGGTCATCAATATTCGTTCACAAACTCAAACCAAATAAATTACAAATTGAAATCGTGAAAATAAGCGCAATAAGTCGTCATAAATCGTAAAAAACCAAGAGAAATCGAAAAATTGCGCAATAAAGTTGTTATAATAAAGCAAACAGAGAGCGTGTTGCGTATCTAACAGCGACTGAGAGAACACGGGTACGTGAACAAAGGTGGAGAATGCCGAGCGCGCCGGGTATTCACGTGAGGGGAAAGGAGGATAAAGGTACCGTTACGGCTGGAGAGAGGAAGGATGAGTCACCGCTTGCCGCGTGCAGTACAGTTCTCGCCACTAGAAACGCAACACGGCGCACGAAAACCTATTTTTTTTTTTTCAGATTTCCTTGAAATTTGAAATTAAAAATACTAAAAAATCACGGTTTCCCAAAAACGGGTCGTTATAGACAGGTGGTCGTTATAAAATTGGTCGTTATAAAGAGGTTTTACTGTAATATTACTTTTTATTTTAATAATCTCGCTTGTTTTATCATGGGACGCGAGTGTAAATAATCACGCTGCACACCACTGCATTCTATCAATAATATAATTAATCAATAGAACATGCAGCACTGCAGCGCATTCTAACGGAGACGCAAAGCACTATCTGTGAATTAGTTCTTGTGCTGTCCACTACCGCGCTGTGGAGACTGGGTACCTAGATACTCGTTCACTCGCCAGCCGCCAGGATGAGGATCTACGTGCGTGCTTGTTATGCAACACAGCGGTGCTCGCTCGGCCGCGCCCACGCATGCGTATATCAAAATCATTCCCGCGGCCAAAGTTGTATGGTTCAAGCTTTTGTACGGAGAAATTAGTATATACGGCGATCGGTGCCAGTATTTTTAAAGGATTTAAATTACATTTAATATTAGACTTTATCAAAGTCACATAGTTATTTAATAATGTTTTTGTTATTTTTTGAAGGTTCCTAAAAATCCTTTCGTTAAATCACTGTTTTCGTTTTTCCCGAGTTCGTTAAATCGGAGCTCTACTGTAAACAAGCTAAAGTTACAAAATATCAGCAAAATTCTGCTGAGCACAATGACGTAATTCGCTACTGTATTTTACTGGATAAATATTAGAATAAAAAAACATATTAAATACGGTTTGGCATCAGACATTGCCTGCACTACACCTTACAGTACCCTCTGTGAACCCCTATCGGTGTCGCCCCCGCAGCACCATGGCTGGGCTGGCCAAACTCATTTACAGTAGAGTCTCGTTATTGCGAAATATTACGGTTATGGGTTCAAACTTCGCTATAGCCGTGTTTTCGCCATAGCCGAATTTAGTTGATTCTGACCCCTAAACCAAAAATTGCTTTGAAACTGTCTCTATTCTTGTTTAATTACAAAGTAGTACATTATTTTATAGAAATTTAGGTTTATTTTAACAGGTAAGTAAGTACTGGTTACAATGATGCCCATCAAGTATGGGTGCAACTATTCGCTAAGTGATAACGGGCCAAAAACTCTGCCGCGTCATGTAAGTAAGTCTATCAATCACTGGACCGCCTCAACTGTGTCCTGCCCGCGCGGCAAGAGTGCATGCGCCGGCAGAGTCAACGTGATTGCACTGCAGGCAGCTGCAAACCAATGGATCGACGCTGTAAAATTGTTTCATCACATTCGAACCTTGAATTCGGCGTAGTTAAAACTGTTCCCACAGTGGGCATATACAATCGCTGACTGCATCAAAATTGTAAAAAAATCGGACCCGGTTTTGGAGATACTGTATAGTACAACTGACGCTATTCTGCCTGATAACAAATTAACATGGCGGGTTGGTTTAGTTACTTAGATGTGTTATTATGTTTATCAAAATGTGAATTATGCAGTCGGCACGCCAATTTCCACGGTTTTCAGGAATGGCGGTAACAAATATTTATAAAAATAATTTTATGAAATGCCTATGCAGATTCCCCGGTGCTACGTGTCTCTAGCCACCCCTACGCATTATTCGTTCATCCAGAACACGTTTTATTTCATTATTTTACAGAGGTTTAAGTTAGTTTTGGCCTGTTTTCCCATGTTTTCCCTTTTTCTCTTTCCCATGCATTTTAACAATATGTTCACGCACAAATATCAATTTATTTACGAAATGTTCCCACAGTTTATTTTGTTAGTACATGTTACATTTTCACTAATAGACATACAACTTTTAGTGTAACGAATAAAAATATAAATTGTGCAAGTCTTAACAATAAGTAACGAACAAAACCTTGGTAGGGAAATCTAATCTATTTAAAAATGTTTTTAAACCGTGGCGATAAAAATAGAATTGCAGTATATGCAGCAGTGCTGGCATGCTACGATACGAAAAATAAAATTGAGGCGTGGGTGGCTGGAGTTGATAGGAGCGGCCAGCACGTAAGCAGACCTGCCGCTCGTGACCGGTAATCTTGAGTGACTTTTGTAGGCTACATTGTCACAGTAGCGTCCAGATTGGGCCGATAAACTCAGACAACTGAGCCGTAAAGGTCACTTTTACTCATTTAGAAAATGTTACATTATTAATAAACAACAAAAACAAATTATAAATATGTACTGTAATACGGAGATCGTTACTTATTCCAAAAAAAATGTTTCAAAATCCAAATAAATTACAGGGTGTCCACCGACCTGGAAAACCTGGTAAACAGGGAATTGTCAGGGAATTTTGTGCGTCAGGGAAAAGTCAGGGATTTTCAAAAAATTGTCTGGAATTTTTTGGTCACGTTTATCCCAGACGCAATGCAGCATTGCTTAAGAATTCACTGGTTCACATTTGATACTCTTGGTTGAGTAAATAATAATTAATTATCACTATAGGTCCTCGTCCGTCTGTGGTCAACATGGCACGCATCCGAGTACAGTAGAACCCTCTTATAGTGTTCCCACTTATAATGTTTTCCTGGTTACAGTGAAATCTCAGTATAAAGTACTTCAGTATTAAGTATTTTTAGTTATAAAGTATATAATTCCAAACACCTAGAAAGAGTTTTTAATTTAGTAACTGTTCAGTTTAAAGTATTTTCAATATTAAGTATGCAATTTTTAGTTCCCTTCAAGTACTTTGTAATGAGATTTCACTGTATAATGGTCCCTAAAACCGATTTGTAATAGGAAATTACCCTGTTATAATGTTTTCCCATTTATAATGTAAACATTTTTTCGGTCCCTTGAGAAACATAATAACAGGGTACTACTGTAATAACATCTTGTCTTTGTGTTCCATGCTGGATAGGTCTAGTTAATGTGTTAAAGCATTACTTTTTAACAGTTTTCATAATGATGTGTGAGTAATTATGTGTATAGGTTCTATATAGTAAATAAACAACAGCCGCGAAAGCTTGCAAACTTGTAGTTAATTTATTGCACGCAAGTTTCAAAAAGGTTTATTTTCCTCAAAACACCCATGTTGCTTGTTTTTACAAACAAATAGAAAATAGTACATGGCATGAAAATGAACTGAAGTCCAGCTACATTTTGTGAACTAGGTTATTAAATGTTTTTATTGAAAACTGCTCATATGACTGGAGACTTATTAGGCCTATATCATCCATTTTTTTTTGTGAATGGCACAAATTGAATATATTAATACATTATGTTGAGCCTAACTTTCTTATGAAGTAAAATTTACAAAGTCTTGTTAATCACAAGTATATATTTTGTTTTGTACTTTCCCTGCAAGACCCAACACTAAGTATATTAGAAATTAGGCCTAAATCTAATTTGTCTGACTTTGGAGCTGTACAAATTTTCTTTCGGGTTGATATTATTATGACCTGGTTTTTATTGTTTGCTGTTCTGCTTTTGTTGTGTTGGACTTGTCTGTGCATTGTGAATCCAGCTAATGTGCCCTGAACATTTCTGCCGCCTTTCCTCTATATTTATTATGAGCGTGGAATACAATTGTTTATTACAATAGAGACAACTGTCAGTTTATTAAAGTGTTTGAAATAGATACCTATGGATGCAATTTGCTAATCTGTAATTTAGTATTTTCCACACTTTATAAATAGGCCGACAAACTACATAATTTAAAGTATTCACATAATTTTGAAGATAAAATTGAATCGTGTGAATATTTTAGCAGCAAATGCCTGTTGGAACAAGGCCTATATTTTTTTACAAAATATTTGCAGTTTTAGAAGGCTTTGCAAAGGCCTTCTACCTAATGCAACTGTTTTGTGGAATGGACCTACTGGTAAATTACTTTCGAGTACAATGTAAGGTTTATAATTAATAATGGTCAAATGCAATGCAATATACTGAATACCATTTATAAAATAAATAAGAGTAAACATTTTATTGACAGAAGACTGATTCGAACATACATTCCCAGACATTACTAACACGCCTAATCCCATTACTCTACGGTGAACACGTGCTGAAGTGGCTATGTTAGTGGATACAATTCTTGAATGAAGAAGTGTGGTGGCAGCAGTGACAGTATTACTACCACCTACAGATTGGCAACAGTGAAAATACTGCTGCTATCATGGGGTGGTTGTTGACACATCCAAAATTGATTAACACTTTAGGTAAATGTTTAATTTTTATTAAATGAAATGTCAGGGAAAATCCTTACTTTGTCAGGGAAAACAGGGAAATGTCAGGGAAATTCGAAATCCACTTTTCACTGGACACCCTGAATTAGCGTAAGTGGATCGTCAATAACAGCGAAAAACTTTGTACATACCATAATGAAATCCAAAATCGCAAACCAAGGTCGTAATCCAAAATTGTAATTAATAATTAAAATCAGAAAAGCAAGCTGTATGTGAAACTAAACATGGTTGAAAGCACGATTAACTAGGGCACAGTTATATTTTTAGAACGATGCTTGCTTGAGTTAGGGGAGGGAACCGAGATGTACAGGCAGAAGTATGACTCGCGTAGTTACGGTGAGGGGGGAGGGGCGGCAGCGCGACTGGTTGGCGCAAGGGGTGTATATCCGCCTGTCAATATAACAAATACCTACACGCTTTACAAGGTCACGTACATCGCTACAAGCCTGCTTCACATGGTCACGAATCTAGCTGCAAGCCTTTTTCATATGACTCTCCGTACATGTTTCTACTCATAAAATTCACATTTTTCACTTTTTTTTTTTAATGGTTCCTCAAAAAGACTTCGCTATAACCGTGTTTTCGCTATTTCTGTGTTCGCTAATACAGAATTATACTGTACGTATCTTTAAAATAATACCAAGAACTTTCCAACTGCCATAACATTTAATGTCCAAAGTTGCTTGAATTTTTATGCCATTTCAGAAAAGTCCTCACAAGACACATTTATTTTAAATTCACGTGCCGTCCAAAAACCAAACTCAGATTAATTTTGTCTCAAAGCTTTAGAACACATTATTTGACATTAAAATATTGCAATGAAAAGTCTAATCACTAGTAATTGCATCCAGACCAATTTTTCTGTTACTGTATTGTTTTGCCAGGCCTAATAGTGGTTTTACATTTTTTATATTATGTATTTTTTTAGAAAATTATTAGACTTAAAACAACAAACATGAAATTCGTATTGAAACAAATAATCCTGAAACTTACAATTGTATAAACACTAGCAGTTTAATTATCTAAATTCAATGGCGTAAAGTAGGGTGGCCGGGCAACACACTGGGGCTTTTGACATTAATAAATGCATCAACCCTGCCCTACACCTAACTGATACTAGGCTGACCAGCTCTTGGTTCTGAAGTGTCAGTAACACTGGTTAGCATCATTTATACAAAATAAAACATTAACAGGGACTCTAAGCTAAACCATACAACTAACTTATTGAAAAAGTAAACCCCAAGCGCAGCAAGCTGGTCGCTTCACAACCACAACTACATATTGTAAGGGGGCTATTTGAGTGTTGATGAAGTAGTTTATTTAGTTACTGCTACTCCTCCTTCCACTACTTGCAGCTGGCGAGCAACGACTCTGACAAGCAACGACTGTGACAAGCAACGACTCTGACAAGTCCTCCAGAGATTAAAATTATTTCATAAAGATTTTTTTTTTTATTATTATTTTATTTTATTGTTCGCCTGCTGTATACAGAACAATTGTTGCTAAACCACTTAAATTCACTGCAGTAACCTTTTCAGCTTAAAAACATAAACATGAACAGGTGATATCAGTGCTTGAATGGACGTAGTCTAGTGTGTTCATCCATGTGTTTCTGCAGTTGTGATATGCCTGGGTTTGCTCAACCAGCAACAAAAAACTACAGAATACACATTGCTAAGTTCCCGACGGCGTAGTGTAATCTTCCTGTGATTTAATATACATATATATTTATTGTAGGGAGTGTATGTGTGGATAAGTGATGCAAAGTTGAAACAGTTCAATACCGTTAAAAAAAATAGTTGGTATAATATATATCCTTTAATAATAGTATACTTCTTCAATAAATCAGCATAAGAAAAATGACTTGGAGTGAGAACTGCAGGTTGCTGAAAACTGAAAATATTTCTTCTCAAGGCACCAAAAATAGAAAATGTGTAACTTACGTAATCAACCACTGTTTATCTCCACATCCTAACAAAAAGTTCAATTTACTTAATGTGCCAAACGTTGTTCTGAGTATTGCAGGTGGAATAATATAAAATACGTTAGTTAAAAGTTTGTTATTTTTAAATTGAGTAAA
This sequence comes from Medauroidea extradentata, assembly GCA_003012365.1. Lineage (NCBI taxonomy): Eukaryota > Metazoa > Arthropoda > Insecta > Phasmatodea > Phasmatidae > Medauroidea > Medauroidea extradentata. Next base: position 10,089 of record PNEQ01071288.1, read on the forward strand.
ACGGCCGAAAAAATTTGAATATTTGGAAGGATTCTAATTTACCGTTAATTAGATTACTCTTAAAAATAAACGTTCCTCACATACACTCTGTTTTTCAATAATTTACATCCTTTAATTTAAGTTAGTAATAATTTATTTTCTTTCCTCGGCCAACTCAGGTCGTGAACGATAGATCAGATGTCAAATAAAAAACTGGACCACTGGGTTGGTTTAGTTAAGTCAAAAAGAACATGAATAAAAGTTTTACTAAAACAGTTTACTTCACTAAAATTATAGGAAGGGAAGGATATTAAGAAAACTACAACCATATATATTGTCTTCTAAATTTCGGGAGAGTAGTGAACCAGTTACTGTAAGACATTCGACAGGCTATAAAATGGCGGTGACTTTTTACATCTGGATCTTGCTCACAAAGGTAAATAATTAATAACCGTTGAACTGACGGGGTTTGTTATGAAATAAATCTGACACAGCTTCCAATAATTGTAAGCTTAATGGTAACAACACCAATTACCATCTTGGCACTGGAAAATAAGAAAGAAAAAAAATAATGAAAGTACTTTAACTTGGCAGCCTACTGCCTCGACGGTTGAAACTTATCAAATCTCCACCTGTTGCTCGCGGCTAGTTCAAAAGCCTTCGCAATCGTTATAAAAACTGTAGTCTGGGTTGGAGGTTTATAAGCAAAATAACAGTAAATTAAAGAAAAACAGAAATTGTAAAAAAAATACTAACATACATAAAAAATAAAACATGCAAAAAAACATAAATAAATAATAAGTAAATAAATTGGATGGGAGTCTAGCCTACCTGGTTACAAAACTAAACTCACCTATACCTACTCTACCAGGGGCGTTTCCTAACTAGGTACATACAATTACATCTATAAACAAAAAAAAATTATTATAAAAAAATTACAGAAAATTAACAGGGTGTCTACTAGGTCACGAAAGTCCCACAATAGTCACTAATGTGTAGTATATTTTGGTATAAGTCACGAAAATTATTTTCGGGTGTTTGATTCTTTTCTAGTCATTTGTCAAACGTGCATGTTTACGCTAGTAGTATTTCTCGTGTACTGTGCAAGTAAAATAAATAATTAGTTTGTATATTAGTTATCATCGTCATCTCCATAAATACAACATAAATTTAGGTGTATATTTACTACACATTTTAAAATTGGACATGATTCACGCTATCAGCAGTTGGAGGAACATAATGAAAATTGTCTGCCGTGTTGCAATTGTTAAAAAAATTATTAATTAAATCTGTTTGAACAGATTTTCAAGAAAAAGTCACTAAAAAGTGACCAAGTTACAATCTGGTAGACACCCTGATTATTGTCCTTGTTGCTCACATGAAAAAAAAATCAAAATACTAATTACAAAATTACTAAAATACTACTTCTGATAGCGAAATGCTACATTAGTAAAATCTGTAATATCCACTTGTGCACCTGTTTAGTGTACCTACCTACTTGGATATACTAACTAGTCAAAAACATAAAACAAGAGGAATGTTGCCGGCAATACTGCCCACTTTACTGGTGAATCCTCCCTCTAGGCTTCACAGACCCTCCACCATCTCTAATACGTCCTCTTCCTCCTGCCATGACGCCCCAACTTCTAACCTCCCGGGCGAACACTCTGACTTACTCAGCCGAGCGGCGGAGTGATACATCAGGATCCAACTTGTTAAAAAAACTGGTCAATTGACATTTACCGACGAAGAAAAGTATGTAACATGGTTACTGATAAATTTGCAGAGCATTTTATTCCACCATACCAGCTAAACATTCATAAAGTTATTAATTAGGGATGTGCAGCATCATCAATCTGTCGCGGATCACCACCTTTTCGGAGTTCTTGTGCACCCAACACTACCACCTACGTCGAACGAGAAACGACTGGCAGCGCTCATCGCATTCCAGCACGTCCCTGTACGTGCCTCCAAGCCAGTGAACTCTGACCGGCCTGTCAGATAAATCCATCCAAGCACAGGCTAGCTCAGAGCCTACTTGTAATTTTAAAACCCAGCGTTTCTGTACGTGCTTCCAGGCAAGTGAACTTTGACCAGCCTGCCAAATAAATCTCATTCCAGGGGAAGCAAGCTAAGAGACTACTTGAGATTTAAAAAATTTAAACAAGGCAAAATATAAGAAAAGTTTGTACTTAGAAAAGCTGCTTGAAATTAAATTAGCTTCAAAATGAATCCAAACACGATCTAATTCAGATAAAATTGACACGTAAAATTTAGTACTTTTATCTTGCCTCTACAGTTAAATTTTAAATTTTGGATAAAATTTTAATGTTAATTTCTCTACTCGCATCCCCAATTAATATGTTGGATCCCGCCGTATACATCCTTATACCTGGTTAGGTTGGCTTACTTAGATTGTTATACACAATAAAAAAAAATATTAGATAATTAAGACAAAAACAAAAACAATTTAAATTACTGTTTGTTAAGAGGCCAAGTAAGTGCTACGTGCGAGTGCATGTCACAATATTTACTGCTATATAATTTATGACACTTGTGTTGTATTCTATACGTAGTATAAGTATTTACACTGCTGAAAGTATACATACTGGTCTAATAACATATCTTCCTGAAACTGCCCTGTATTCACCCGCAACTAATGTTTTTTCAATGGGTATAATGCATGTGGGCTGTATTTGTCGCCTGTATGTACTTGATGGCTGCTAGTACTAAACTGTATCACCCCACCTCCTTGTGCAGAACTAATGCTCTCTCCTTGCTTGCTTGCACACTTTAGTCATCTACACATACATGCTGTTATGAACTGGTACCTACCAACGAGCTATATATTTAACATATAGGGGCGGAAACGCTTCCAAAGTGAAGCCCAATTAAACGGCTGTTTTGACCCCAGAAAACATGATGAACAGCAGTGTGGCCAGCTTTATGTTAAAAATCCGTCATTATGTTCACATAAAATCAGTTACTTTATAGCTCCACTATATTCCCGCTAAACACAGGAAAAATGCCAATAATTATTGTAATATATTATAATGTAATAATGTTTAAATTAGCATAATCGCTCTCGTCTCTCGACCGGAAGTAAGAGTCCGCCATTTTATCTAGAGTCAAAATACCACGTTCAATTGGGCTTCACCTCAGAACCTTTGAGATTGCGGTTTCCGCCCCTCTATGTTTACTATATAGCTCGTTGGTACCTACTCTATAAGCTACAATCTTACTGTAACAAACATATGGTGCTTCAGTACTATTAAGAGGTTCAACTGGGGAAAAATTACAATTTTATATTTGTATGAAATAGTGATAGTTTTATAAATGTTACTTGGGTGTATATACTCCTCTTATGAAAAAAAAAAAATTGTCAGTTTTCCCATAATGGCATTTCAAAATCAAAATCTACATATTTTTACTTCATAAAAAACTTTAAAACCAGCAAACATAATATTAAAAAAACTACATGTCTCAAAAAGTGTCTTGTATAATTTTTTTTATTTTTTAGACTTTTAGCCATTTTTTTAATACAAAAAAAATATTTTTTATGGGTTTTTACATGTTTCAACCCGTAGAACACGACATGTAGGTAGTTTTGATGTGATTTTGTTAATTTCATTAAGTTTACTGGTTTTTAAGATTTGTATGAAGTAAAATCATGCAAATTTTGACTTTGAACTGCCATTATGGGAAAGCTGGTAGAGCTATTTTTTTTAATAAGGGGTAAATGTACCTCAGGTATTGTCTACAAAACTAGCCCTATTTTATACAAACATTAAATAATGATTTTCTCCCACTTGAACGTCCGTAATAGTTTCTAATATGTGAGATATAAGCTACATCATTGTTTTCTAAATTAGTAAATGTGTTGCAGTTCGTGGAAATTTTAAAGGTGTCAGTTAAAAAAAAAAGTACTGTACTAAATTTTTAGAGGGATGAAAAGTGACATATTTGTTAATTTTTTTTGTCCTTAAGAAATCGTAATGAATATAAATTTTTAATTTAAGTTTCCTTTTCATCAGTTTTGGTTTTTCATAACTCTCTGTATCATGTTCAGACATTGACTCACCTTTCCTTCTGTTTCAAGTGTGTCCTTACGCTCCGTGCTCACATCACGTCATCCTCTCCAGCACTCTAGACCTCTCTGCCTGGCCCTGAATACTCACTACTCTCCTCACCAAGTGTGTCCTTACGCTCCGTGCTCACATCACGTCATCCTCTCCAGCACTCTAGACCTCTCTGCCTGGCCCTGAATACTCACTACTCTCCTCACCAAGTGTGTCCTTACGCTCCGTGCTCACATCACGTCATCCTCTCCAGCACTCTAGACCTCTCTGCCTGGCTCTGAATACTCACTACTCTGTGTCCTTATGCTCCGTGCTCACATCACGTCATCCTCTCCAGCACTCTAGACCTCTTTGCCTGGCTCTGAATACTCACTACTCTCCTCACCAAGTGTGTCCTTACGCTCCGTGCTCACATCACGTCATCCTCTCCAGCACTCTAGACC